>LT969558.1:573604-593604 GCA_900097035.1 Plasmodium blacklocki (nom. inval.)
AAATCTTCAAAATTATTACTACACATGTAGCATGAATTTGTCATTTATATATAATAACTTGTTAAATTTTTTTTTTTTTTTTTTTACATAATATAAATAATTACATATATTTCCAATCAACCAAATATTAATATAAAATTTATTTAATTTAAATATATCTAACAATTGTCTTTTTTTTCTTTTTGTTTTTTTTTATAATTTTATATTCCTAATATATTTTTAATTTTTTTCTTTTCCTATATATATGTATAACTTTTAGATGTATATATTATTTTATTTTTAATCATTATATATCATAAAGATTATTTTGACATGGAAAAATATAAAAAAAAGAAAAATTAAACTAAAAAAATACATATATATATGTATATATATTTTAATATATTATATATATTATTTTTTGATTTTTTTTTAATCAATGTATATTTAATTATTTATATATTTCTTCTTCTATATAATATAATATAAATAGAGCCCATTATTTATATATGTTTCTAAAAATAACAGAACTCAAACAGTACTACAAAGGATATAAGATTCACTTGTAGTGAGAATTTAAAAAAAAAAAAAAAAAAAAAAAAAAAAAAAAAAAACTTAATAATAAAATTAACATTATATATATATATATATATATATATATATTTATATTTATATTTATATCATAAAATATTGGTTTATTAATTTATAACACTTTTTAAAAGGGTATAATATAGAGTATATATTTTTTATTTTTTTAATTAGAAAAAAAAATATATAAAAATGTTGTACGTATGTTTTTGATTTGTTTTTCGTTTTATAGATGTTATATGAATAATATAACAGTACCCTTTTAGTTTTTATTCTTTGTTAATTTTTTCGTAAAAATATAAATATAAATATATATATATATGTATTATATTTTTATTATCTTACACGCTTTCTCAATATGTATTCACTTTGGAAAGAAGTAAGCGATCAAATTAAAAAGAAGGCAGAAGATCTAAATAACAGTATTCAAGAATTAAATATAAATAATACATCCTTAAAAAGTAATAATGATTGCAAGAAAAATGAAAATGTAAATGTAAATGAGAACAATCCCGATCGTAGTTTTCGGGATAGTATACAAGATAAATTAAATCTTTTAAATAATAAATATATAAATAAAGATTTTTCAGAATTACAATATTATAATGAAAAATTTATGAGCGGATTTAATAATATTAAGAAAATGGTAGGAGATATTTATAAAGATAAATTAAATAATTTAAATATAAATGAAGATGATTCCCAAAAAAAAAAAATTTGTTTATCCAGTATTGTTCCATGGAAAAAAGCTGATGTCATGATATCCAAAATTTATAGAAAAAAATATGATCAAGGATTTCCATTGAACTTACCAGATCCATATATAAATAAACAAGTCTATGAAAGAATATTGAAATTAAATACTGATAGGAATAAAATCCTACACACAAATGTTCTTGAAAATTATAATTTTAATTGGACCAAAAAAAAAAATCAAAGTGAACAAATTATGAATGAAGATCATAATTTAATTAATACCAAAAATGTTCTTGTACCTTACTATATGTCCGAAATGCAATTCTGGAAATCCTATTTTTTCAATATTGATATTATTTATAATGAAATTGCCGATGATATTTTTGATAACAAATTTAATATATTAGATAATTATCCAACAACAAACATTTTAAATAATGAAATTTATAAAGATCAAGTAAAGGATAATACATCTATGGAAAAAAAAAATGAACACATGGAAAATAAAAATAGCTACCCAGATAATAAAAATAGCTACCCAGATAATAAAAATAGCTACCCAGAAAATGAAAATAGCTACCCAGATAATAAAAATAGCTACCCAGATAATAAAAATAGCTACCCAGATAATAAAAATAGCTACCCAGATAATAAAAATAGCTACCAACATAATAAAAATAATTATCAACAAAATAAAAATAGCTACCCAGAAAATAAAAATAGCTACCCAGAAAATAAAAATAATTATCAACAAAATGAACAAAAAACAAACGAAATATATTCTAAAAATAATTATAATATAAAAATCGAAAATACAATGAGCAGTATAGATAACGAACTAAATAAAGACAATTCCTTTTTAAACGATAAAGAATACTGTTCAGAAATAAATAATCATGTTAATAAGGAAGAGAAGCATTTTATAAATAAGGAAAAAGAGTATAATACATGTGCAGTATTAAAGGATGTGTTCATTAAAAATAAAGACGAAAATATTAAAAATGACATTGTAACAAATGAAAATGTTGAAGATGAAAAGAATCATTATAACTTATATGACAGCAATTCTATGACATCATATGAAGATGTTTATATGAAAAAGACGAATATAAATGGAATAAATATATATATGGATAATGCTATATACATGGACTTAAGTGAAAAGTCAAATAACTTTAAAAACATTTTGAATAACAATAAAAAAATCAATGGTAATAATAAAATTAATGATGATAAATATGTTGACAATACAGATGATATTTTATTTTTCTCAAATAATGTTGAACCACCTGACAATAAATTAAATGATGAGAGTAAATATACAAATATTAACGAAGACAGTGAACAAAATATATGTCCATTAGATAGCAATATATATTTAAAAGATATCTCTAGAATAAAAATAAAAAATAATGATTTTCAAAAAATTTCTGAATATAATACAAAATTTCTGGATGAAATAAGTGAAGCAAATAGAAGTGCATTTACATTGGAGGAACCAAAAAGTGATTTTTTTGATTCTTCAAATATAAATAAAGAATTGAATGAAATAAAAGATTCAAAAAATGATATTATATATACAAAAAATGACATTATATATACAAAAAATGACATAATTAATGAAAATATAAATCCTTTAGACGTACAAAATAATGTTAATATAATTGAAAGAATTGAAGAAAACAATGAGGAAAAAATTGAACAAATAAAGGACGAAATGAAGGAAGATCCACATAGTGATCATATTCTACTTAATGAAAATAATATATATATACATCATAATATGAATGCTGAAATTGATAATAAGAGAGAACAACAATTATCTTTTTCTGATAATTTAAAAAATGACTCTGATGATATTGTAAAAAAAGATGATATAAATTTAGACGTATTAAATTTGGTAAATAATATGGAATTTGATATAGATGAAAATAAATTTAACAAAGAAGAATTGGAACAATTTGAAAAGGATATCTTAAACATGTGAAATGCCATATTATTTTTCTTAAACATATTTGTATATATATATATATATATATAATGTGTGTAAATTTTGTCTATTTTTTTTTTTTTTTTTTTAAATCTACATTTATTATATTTTTATTTTTTTTTTTTGTTTTTATGATTATATAAGTATTAATACATATGAATATATACTATACATTTATACATATATATATATATATATATATATAATATTCATTTGAGTTTTCTTATATGTTTTTCATTTTTTTTAATACAATATTTTATATTTTAAGATGTATGTATTAATTTTTATATATTTTGCTTAAGAACTTATTCATATATATAAATTAAATATTAATAGTTATTATGTTATTTAAATATTTCTTTTTAAAAGATGAACTATTTTTTTTTTTTCTTTTTTTTAAATATTACAAATATATTAAACTAAACAAATATATATATATATATATATATATATATAACAAATGATAAAAATAAAAAAAAAAAAAACAGATTAAAAAATGAAAATACATATATACATATATATATGAGTAAAAATATGTTTTATATATTTTAATGTTACACGAATGAATTTTTCCATGTTTTATTTGATATTATATGATCAAATATATATTTATATATTCCTTTACTAGGATTATAAAAGATGAACATTCAGAATATATATATATATATATATATATATATATATATATATATATATATATGTATTATGCATATATAATTAACTATATGTTAAATGGAATGCATACAAATATACTCATAATTATATAAAATATAACTGGAAAAAAAAAAAAAAAAAAAAAAAATGTATATATTTTGAAAAAAGAAACACAGATATATATACATATATATTATTTATTGTGTCATTTGATGAAAGGACGACCATACCATTTAGTCTTAATAAAATCGAAGAAAAAATGAAACCTCGATTTCCAGGATAACAATAATTGTATATATACAGCTTTCCAAAAAGTGGAAGAAAATCTTCCTCCTTTTAATTCATAAAAAGGTAAGTCTGCAACAGCCTGATCATTACCTATATATGCTAATGATCCTTTCCATTTTTCTATAAATGACGGTATATTAAAATTTTGATTAGTATTTATAAAATTATTAAATACACTTGATAGATAATAAGCTTCTTGTTTAGCATTTTGTGCAGTAGGTGTAGGTGATTTATAATTTTTATCAATTTCATATAAATAATCATGAAATTGTTGAGGAGTCATTTCACCTTTTTTGTTTTTTTCATAATCCCATTTTGATTCACTTAATTGAGGAAATGTTTTAGTTAGTTCAGACTGTTTTAATTTTAAGGCCTCAGAAGTTAATTTATTACCTGTTAGTACTTTGATGATTTCATTTGTATGTTCATGTAATAATTTTGGTTGTATTTTTTTACAGTCACCTATAGCATAAATATTATTAGATGGAATACCAATAACTCTTAATTTTTCATCTACATTTAGAATTGTATTATTAGCTTGTTCAGGTATTGTTTTTAAAAAATTTTGTATAAGTGTTGTTTGTGCTAAGCCACTAGCCCAAATAAGAAGACCATATGGAAGTTTTTTTTTTTCATTTTTATTAAGACTTGATTGTATATAAAACGAATGTTTATCCACATCTATTACATAATAATTTGTTAAGACATTAATATTAAGATTATGAAAATTTTTTTTTGTAAAATCTGAAATATTTTGTGTAAAGGTTGGTAATAGATTATTTCCTCCTTCTATAATACTAATAGATATAAAATTAAAAATTTCCTTATAATTTATTTTAACTTCTCTATTAATAAAATCAGCAAATTCTGCTGTAACTTCTACACCTGTGGGACCTCCTCCTACAACAGCTACATGTAGCATTTTCTTTTTATCTTCATTAGATACATTTGGTAATGTACACTTTTCCAAAATATCTAAGAACTTTCTTCTAATTTTTAGAGCATCATCAATATCTTTCACAAAATATGCATATTTATCTACACCGTTAATATTAAATGTATTTGTTTTTGCCCCTACAGCTATAATTAAATAATCATAAAATAATTTCACTTTATTATTATCAACATCTATACAATTAATATATTTATCTTTATAAAAAACATCAGTACATTCTAATTGCAAATAATTCCCAGTATAACCATTTTTTTTTCTTAAAAAATTACGAATACTTTCTGTGCATACATTTACACTTAATTTCCCACTACATAAACATGGTAATAAAGGAGTAAACGTAAAATAATTACGAGGAGATATTAAGGTTACATCATATTTTTTAAAATCTATATTTAATAAGAAATTAAAACCACCCCATCCTGATCCTAAGATAATAATCTTTTCTTTTCTTTCTATATCTGTATTCTTTTTTAAATTATTTTTTGCTACATTATATATTTTACGTACATTTGATATACTTCGAAATATGTTAGCTTGTCCACGTTTACTGAACCTAACTAACATTATATATTAACCAAAAAAAAAAATAAAATATAAAATATAAAATAAAATAAAATCATAAAATACAATATAACATGATAAGATATAATAATAAAAGTAAAAACAGTTTCTTTTCAAATTAAATGTGGGACATACACAAATTAGTATATTACAAATGTCCAATTATAAATACATAAATATTAATACACATACATATATATATTACATATATATATTACATATATATATATATTTATATATTTTGTGTGTGTATATTTTGGTAAATATTTATATGTATATATTTCTTATTATTTTTTTTTTTTTAACTTTTCATTCTTTCTTTCTTTAATTATATATTAGGATAATATAAAATAATACATACATTTTTTTAAAAATTTCAAAATTATATATTTCATATATATTCACATTAACAACAAAAAAAGGAAATGGAAAATTATATATATATATATATATATATATATATATATATATATATATATATATAATATATAATACATATAATATAAATTTTGTACACATCGAAATATATTAATACGATTACATTAAAAAAGTAACATATTCAAATATTTTTTGGATTAATTTTATAAAAACAAAACATATTTTAAAAAATACCAAATAAAATAATCATACAATATTTTTCACTAATTAGAAAAAAAATATATATATATATATATATATTAATTTCCTCAATAAATGGAAAAAAGTATTTTACTGTATTTTTTTTAATATACTGTTCAAAAGATATTCATATTAAAAAAATAAAAAAAATTATAAATTAAAAAATATAAAAATATAACAATTTATATTTAACAAAATATATCTTTTAAGTAAAATAATCAAATTTTATTTATTTTAATTTTTCTTTTTTTTTCATTTTTGTCCTTATAAAAATAGGTATATATGTAACACTTTATAGATGTATAGTTAATATATTGTTCTTTTATGTATGCTTTATTCTTTATTATTTTTTTTTTTTTCATCAATAAATTAAACGGTAAGAATATAAATATGATATATGTAACAATATTATATGTACTATATATAAAATAATACAATTTGTATAAAGAATATTTATTAATATATTTATCATACTTTTATTTTGTTTTCTTCAATACTATGCATATATATATATATATATATAATATATATGTATATTAGTTTTTTTTTTTTTTTTTTTTCTTTTTTTTTTTGCTATTATTTTTATAACTCTATGAAGATTCACAAATCATATATATATTATATAATATGAAGGGGTAAACAAAATACACATATATGATAAGAATAATTGATAAAAATGCTGTTTTTAAGGTTGATATATTTTATATTATACCTTGTATTATTTATACATTTGGACAATAACAAAATATGCTTTTATTGCTATAATTAAAAAAAAAGATAGCATATATGTTGTTCTTTTGTATTATAATTTTTTTCAAAAGTAGAAATAAAAAAAAAAAAAAAAAAAAATTATAAAATAATAACATAAAATAAAATAAAATAAAACAATTAAAAAATATGAAAAATTATATTATGATAAAAAGATTGAAGTAATAATAATAAAAAAAAAAAAAAAAAAAAACACATTTTAAATTCATAATGCTTAATTTTTATTATTTTTTTTAAAAAAACATGTCTACTTTTTTTCCTTTATTAAAATAATGTTTGTAATTATATGTATATGCATAAATATTTAACAGGTACAAAAATTTTATTTATCCCTAATTTATTCATATTAGGAAATGCTACATTTTGTTTATAAGTTAATCTTTTCATTCTTTTGTAGTATGATAAGAAAAATAGGCCATCATCAAATATATATATATATATATATTATCCATAAATTATGACAATATACTGATGTATAAAAGTTAAATTATTTTATTTTTTCTATTCTTTTTCCCTTGTTATCAATCCTTTGGTCTAAATTCTAAGGCCTGTTTTTTAACTTTCTTCTCATAAGAATCTCTGTCTTGTTGATATAAAAGGAAAGGCTCCGCCTGAGCAGGTGAATTAGGGTTAGGGTTATCCAACAAATCCTACGATAATAAAGAATTACATACATACATAAATAAATATATACATAAATATATATATATATATATATATATATTTATTTATTTTATTTCTTAATGTTTAAAAAAAAAGAAATATTTTTAAACCCACTTGTATTCCTAAAAGTATTTGTTTTATTGTTATGGACGGCTTCCAATCTTCATCTTCGTTGAGAATGGATAAACAAACAGTGCCTACACACAAAAAATAATAAATAAATAAATATATATATATATATATATATATATATGTGTACAATTTATACTTTTTTATTATAACACAAATATATACTTTAATTTTTTTTACCTGACGGATAAATATTCGGATGAAATAAGACTGTGGTAAATTTACATTTGGGGGGTTTACTAGGATAGTCTTCTGTAAATTCCATAGTTAAAGGATATTCACCACCTTCCCATAAACCTCCCTACAAATAATAATAAAATATATATATATATATATATATATATATATATAATTAATACAAATGAAGAGATATACATACATTTATAACTATATTGAAATATTATAATTATATATATATATATGTATACCTTTTTTCCTGGTATTTTACAAATCCATTTCATTATATCTAAACCCTTGCCATCACTCATGGGACTATATTTTGCGGAAAATCCAGCAGGGTGATCTTTTCTCCACTCCGCCCTTTCTTGTGCTAACCTTTTCTTAGCAATAGACATTTTTATACATAAACGAAAAAAAAATATATATCAATATATATATATAATATATATTTTTTTTTTTATTTTTCTTCTCGATGTATTTTCTTTCTTAATTGATATTTAGGTGTATCACACTAATAAATATATGTTTCTTATTATTTCATTTAAAAAAAAAAAAAAAAAAAAAAAAAAAAAATTAGATACAACTTTTCTTTTTCCTTTTACAAATGATACATAATTTATATTCATGAATCAAAATATTGAGTGCATATTTTTATTCGTATATTAAATAAATATATTTATATCTATTATATTATTCTTATATATTACAAAAAAATAAATAAATAAATAAATAAATAAATAAATAAATAACATAATAATAATATTTATAATAATAATAAATAAATAAATAATTAAATGAATAAATAAATAATAAATGATAAAAATCAAGCAGTAATTTATTAAGAGGAAAAAAAGCCTTACGAATTTATAAATATATAAAGCTTTTAAAACAATATTATATTAAAGAGATTTATTGATTTATTTATTTATTTATTATTATTATTTTTTTTTTTTTTTTACATCTTAAGTACAAATAAATATATAATGATAAATCTATAAATATATATAAAAAGAATATAATTATAAATACATACATACATACATACATACATATATATATATATATATAATACATAACAATTATATATATAAATATATATGATTTCTTTATTTATTTGCTTATTCATTAAATGTCAATTTTCCTTTTATTTTATCATATAGATAAAATTTTATAAAATCATATTCCCTAATATTTTTTTTTTTTTTTTTTCGAATATATTATAAATAATGTGCCAATACAAATAAAGCCATTTAAAAAATTACAAGAAAAATAAAATAATATATTCTTATACACATTATATTATTAAATATATTATAAGAATATACAGTAAAAAAAGAAAATTAAGAAAAAAAAAAAAAGAAAGAAAAAAAAAAAAAATAAAATAAAATAAAATAAAATAAAAAACGATTCTTTTATTAATACATATATATATATATATATATATATATATATATATATATTTATGTACGTATATATTTTTTTTTCTCGTATTTTTTATATGTATTTTGATAAAAGGCCATTTTTCCCCATATAGTTATATATGTTCTCATTTGATATAAAACAAACATAAATAAAATAATTAAAAAAATTGAAGTCGGATATATCATATTTTTTATATATACAATAATTATATATATATATATATATATATATATATAACCATCTATTTGTAAGATAAAGAAATATTATAATAAAAAGTTTAGGGTTTATAGTGATCTGATTAAAATACGTCTCAAGGAATGAACTTTTGATTTTTCATAATAAAATATTATATTCCTCACTTTTTATAGGAAACAATATAAATAATAATATAATAAATATATATATATATATATATATATATATATATATATAATATTTTATTCATTTATGTGAATTGAGATTATACTTGTAATATTAAACATGAAAACATATCACACTCTTTACATGTCTAATATTATATATATATATATTTTTTTTTTTTTATTAAAAGTAAGACATTTTCTCGTGAATAATTTTTTTTTTTTTTTTTTTTTTTTTTTTTATAAGATATACATTATAATATATATTGAAACATTTCTTAATTAATCAATTTAATCTTGTTAATTTTGAAAGATGATTTCTTTTTTTAACGAAGATACAAAAGAGGAAGAAAAATTATTACAAGAAATATTAGAGAGTAAGAATGATAAGATACCAAATATCGTAAAAGAAATTGTGACGTCTCATTTATCAAAAAGTAATACAAGAAAAAAAGAGGAATCGTCATGTATAAAAAATGAAGAGATATACTATCATAAAGGACAATATGAAGATAAACAATGTGATAGAGATAATATAAAGGATAATATTAAGTACACAAGTAATAATATATATAATAGTAATGATTGTAATATACCTTTAAATTATAGTAATGAAGAGTTATTAAATCTTAAAGTTGATACAAATATATTTTCTTTTCATATAAAAAGAAACGGGAAAATAAATGCAGATATATTCTTTATACCTTATAATAGTATAGATGATGAAGATGTAATAACAGAATATACATATAGTTATAATTATTATGATATATATCCAGAAAATATTGAACAAGTTAATAAATCTTTTCATTCAAATAAAAAAAGGAAAATTTTAAAAAATAAAAATGATAATTTAAATAATGAAATATTAATAAAGAAGGAAATATGTGAAAATAATAATGATATAAAAAACAAAAAAAATGAAAATTCTAATGAAATAAAAAACAAAAGAGTTAACTTCCAAAAGTTATTAGTTCATTTTAGAGGAAGACTATTTATTGGATGTCATATAAATTATTCATATTTTAAAATAAAAACATTCTTAGCGATGATAAAAAATAATGAAGATTTAGATGATACAGAAAATTTACCACTTTTAAATTATGTTAATAAAAATATACAAACATATAATTTAATTAAAAATGCTACATATTGGAAACAAGATGAATATCCTGATTATACTGATCAAAATATACAAAAACTTTTCTTCTTTCTTATTCTGATTCCTTTAAATAATTACAATGAAGAGAGCGAATTAAATTATGAGGTTGTTTTTTGATGTAACTACCTAAATGAATAATATTGCAATATATAAATAGATGAATGAGTAAATAAATAAATAAATATAAATATATAAATATATAAATATATATATATATATATATATATATATATATATAATATTAAAAATAATGGATATAAATTAAATTGGACAAAAAAAATAATAAATTTATACACATCAGATGTAAAACGTATAAAAATATACCAAATAAATATCATATAATATACGTATGTCCAAATATTATAATTTGTACAAATATGAGTGTAATAATAATAATAATAATAATAATAATAATAATAATATATATATATATATATATATACATGTATTATATATGTTGATTTCATTTTATTTTATTTTATTTCATTTCATTTTGTTTTATTTATTTATTTATTTATTTTTTTTTTTTTATTTATTTATTTTTTATTTTTTATTCATTTATTTTTTATTTTTTTTTGGTCTTTTTATGATTTCTTTTATTAATCACATTTGACATTTTTGAATTTTATCTTTATATAACATCAAACTTTTTATAGATAAATAAATATTTTTGTTCCTTATTTTATTCTTAATGTCATCATTTAAAAACAGAACTGATTTCTTAATATCTTTAGTATCCTCTACTTTCTTTTTATCATAAAATTGCTCATGTTCCTTTAGTTTATCATACATTTTATTTGTTTGATCAATAATATTTATATTTTCATTAATTATATAATAAAGGTATATACCTAATATTTCTGAATATATATCTAGATCACTCATACTATTAATTAAAATTAGTATGTCCTTAATTATATATTGATTATTAATAATATAAATTATTTTTTCTTTTTGTAATATATCTAAAGCTTTTTTTAATATTATATATACTAATTCATTTTTTATTTTATTCTTTGAAAACACATATGCTGATAAAGCAAGATGATGCAGACTAGCTGTATCAATAAGTTTTTTTAAATATATTTGATATAAATTTATAATATCTTCATTAGAAATATTCAATTTTGTATAATAATATAAAATATTACATAATGTAGATATATTCATTTTTCTTATATTTAAAATGAATTTAGCATTTAGATTAGATATTATATTTTCATTTTTATTTTTATATTTTACCATACTACTTAATATAAAACATAATTGTTTTTCATCACAAGAATAAATTTTTTTTTCAATCTCTTTAAATATATTATCTATATATATAGGATTATGTATATTCATTTTTATATAACCATTAATAATTAAAGATAGATGTCGAATTGTTGTCAGATGCAATTTTTTATTTATTTCTTCGCTTATTATATTTAAAAATTCAATCGGTTTATCATAACAAATACGACAACATGAATTGATAATTAATGATAATGACTGTGTATTCATTTTGTCAATCGTTTTTGTAATTTCATATAAGAGCATTAGAAATTGTTTATTCAGTACATCTTTTTTTTCTTTCATAATTAACGTATCTATATAGTTATGTGTTTCTGAACAAATATTATCATCATATGTTGAACTGTAATTTGGTTCTTTTAAACACATATTTAAAATATTATTATCAAAACTGATATTATTACTACAATTAATATAACTCTCATTAGTATTATTATTATTATTATTATTATTATTGTTGTTGTTGTTGTTGTTGTTGTTATATTTTTTATGGGGTATTTCTTGTGAAGGAACGTTTACATATTCACCCACATCAAATGTACACTCTTGTAAATTCTTCTTTGCCTTATCCATTTTTAAACAATCCTCTGTACTTATAAAATTATTTTTGTAATTTATATGAATGAGCTTATTTTTAAAAAAGGGGGTGTTAACAGTATTATCATCATCATTCATATATAAATGATCCTTCTTATATTCATCGATAGAAATTTTTTTTAATTCGTGCTGCTCTTCTCTAAAAAATTCAGGTGATGGTTTCATAATTTGAGAAAAAGAATTTAATAACATAGCCAAACCTTGAGGTGTACATTCTTTTTTATATTTATTAAAATGTTCTAAAAAATGAATTAATAATTCAAGAGAGAGTTTTCGCATATGATGATCATTACAATGTTTTGTATAAGCACTTAATATTAAAACGATAGGAAAGGAATAATTACTACAACGGTTACTTTTACTAACAATAGAATTAATAACACTATTAATATCTATTATTTTTATATTTTTTATTTTATTTAAAAATATTTCAAACAATTTTTTGTCAACATAATTTAAATTATTTAATGCATGACATACATGAGCACATGATAACAAATCTATATTATATATTTCCTTATTCTTTATATGTTCAATAAGTTTATAAATTATTCTTATATCTCTATATCTTACTTTTGAATATGCATATAAAATCCTACCAATTTCTTTCATATTAAAACTATCAGATATTTTATATATACGTTCACTTAATTTTTCCCATGTTATTTTATCATATGGACCTTCGTCACACACCCTCTCCGTAATTTTTGTAATACGACTATGACTCATCCAAGGGATTCCCGCCAATGTATCGTAAGATACATGTTTCTTATTTATTAAAGAAAAATAAAAAATCTCTGTGTGATTTCTTAGTACATTATTAAGTATCTTTTTTCTGATATTTAGCATTATATAATACTATATCTGTAAAAAAAAAAAAAAAATATATATATATATATATATATATATATAATGAACATATAATAATATATATACACCCGATTCAATAGTTAATCTTCAAATCATAATTTTGTTTATCAATTTTAAATATCATATATATATATATATATATAATTCTTTAATAAGTACCATTGTGTAATAAAAAATATAATATAGATTTATACATTATCTACATTAAGAATAAGGTTCATTTTGTAAAACATATATAAATATAGATATATCTTACTTATATATAAATATATTTTACATATTATATATTTTATATATATTTCGTTTTTTTAAATATATCTTTACACTATAATAAAAACGCAATTTATTGTTTGGAGATTCACTCATTATTTAATAAAAGGTGTTACAAAAAAAGAAAAAAGGATATTTTCTATATAAAGTATTCATTCATATAATTATGTTTATTTTATTATTACTTATTTTTTATTATAATATCTATATATTTTTTTATATGCACCGATTTAAAAAACATGAAAAAAAAAAAAAATATAAATATTATGTGTTTATACATAAATAATAAAATTATTAATAATAATAATAATACATATAATATATACAGAATAATGCATAAATCTTTTAGTTTTTATTTAATTTTGTACATAAAAAATTAACATTTAATCAATCCTTTTATATTAATTATTTTCTTACATTTAAACATTAGAAAGGTATAGTTATGGTTTGAATATAAAACATATATATTTTTCTTTTAAATTAATAAAAAGAAATATGTTCTTACCATAAGAGATGATATCATAAATATGAATTTATGAGGCAGAAAAAAAATAAGAAAAAAAAAAAAAAAGCTTCCAATCAACAGTTTAAAAATATTATAATGGATTCATGAAATTAAGTAATATTTATATATTTTACATAAAAATTTTTGCAGAATAATATAATATATCATGTTTAATAATAAATGCATAGATAAAAATTATAATATCTATATTATATATATATATATATATATATATAAAATAAAATAAAATTATGGGGGGATATATATACATAATATAAAAATATATATCGGAACAATAATTAAATGAAGTACATTTTTGACATAGGTAGATAAAACTATTTAATAATATCTATATTATTAAAATTCTATATATGTATAAAAGTTTATATTTTATTAATAAATAAATAAATAAATAAATAAATGCATAAAGAAATAATAAAATAAAATGTTAAAATCATGGACCAAATTAAAAATAACATTTTCATATATATATATATATATATATTTATATTTATATTTATATAAACAGTTTAATAATCATACTATATATTATATGCATCGTAAATAATATCGGGGTTGAATAAAAAAAAAAAAAAAAAAAAAAAAAAATAATAATAAGAAATATACACACATATATAAATACATACATATATATATTTATATATATAACATGTACTTTTAATTCATTCTTTTTCTCTGGTTTTCCCAATCATAATAATCTTCTATACTTCCAATGTATGGCATATTAGATAAAATATCATTAGGCTTATATGCTAATACCAACATACCACATAACTGTACAAATACATTTTTCAAATAATCAGCCGAGACACCAAAACGACAAGTATCTTTTAAAATATTTGCATAACATTCAACATATCTTAACATTTCAAAATATTCAGATTGTTCTTCAAATAATATCCTATTATAATAATTAGATGCATTACCTTCAAATTGTATTGGCCCTGGATTACAAAAACGATCTTCCATCTGCCATTTTTGTAAAGCAATTTTTAAGCTTCTATAAGCCTTACCATTTAAATCTACAGGCGCACTAGGTATTACTGGTAAATCACCTTTAGATGCACTTTTTAAATATTTACTTCCTTGTCCTTTTGGTAATATTTTCATTAATGATATGAATGGTATAGCAAATAATTTCCAATCTTTAACATTACCACATAATCCTCTTATAGATACAATATATCCTGTTAATCCACTCTCAATAACTATTGATGCTGCATGTCCATATGCATATGCTAACTTACAATCAAATTCTGATGGTAATGATGAACGTCCTTGATAACCAAAAAAGTGTGTTAATCCCATGAAACTTCCAGAATATTTTCCTTTTTGTTTTCTATCTTGTAATTCTTCTTTAACCATCTGTAATAATAATTGTTCAGTTTCTAATTGTTCAAAACGCATAGATCTCAAATCTACTTGTAATAATTCTTTTATAATAAATTGTGGAAATGTTTTTAATAATGCTAAACTCCATGGTGTCAATTTAGAAACCCATTCAGATGTTAATTGACCATGATCTACACGAGATAAATTTACTAAATCATTCCTTGCTTCTAATAATTCACCTTTCTCGGATGCTTCATTTAATATATCACTTATTTCAGATAATAATATTTTCATATGTGGTAAGTGCATTAATAATGCATCTGGTATTAATACAGTACCATAATTTTTTCCAACATCAGCTCTTGCACATACAACATCAGCAATATCTTGAACAACTCTCCATAACGTTTTATCTGCAGCTCCATATTCTTCTGATATGATAACTACATTTGGATGAGTTTGTAAAGCACATTCTAAAACCTCATGTGATGGAGATCTTCCCATTAAACGAATAAAATGCCAATACTTAGGCATACTTACAGCATCTGTCAATACATTACCTATTAATGATGCATATACCTTTGTACTACTATCAAAACCAACACACGTCTCTATTAATTCATGTATCAAATTATTAGAACCTGTTAATGGTATACTAACAACAGATGTAGGTATTTTTTTTTCTAAAAAGTATTCTGATAATAATGCAGCTTCTGTAATAGTTATATTAGATCCTGGCATAACTAAACCATTTAACTGTAATTTTGTAACTGTCTCACATACTTTATTTCTATTTTCTTTATCAAATAATGAATGCTCTGGGGAATTTCCAGTTAATTCTAAACCTCCTTGATTTACGTATTTTGCAATATTATCATCATCTATTATAATGTATTTATTATGTAATAATCCATATAAACCGTAAAATGCAATACAAACACCTTTTAATAATTTCAAACGCCTATATAAACCACATAACACATTCATAGCACCTGGAGCCTGCCTTGATAAAAATACTATACCAATCCTTATTTCAAAAGAAATAGGACTAGCATATTTGTCATGAAATATTTCTTGTATCTGAAATTTGTTTTCATAAGACATATGAGGATAATTTGATAAAATTTGTTTTTGTGTATATGGATCATTTGATATATACTGTTTTCCAGCTCTAACCTTTGCTTTCAAATCAGAACATAATTCAGGCAATTCCAATTTATTATATAATCTAGACGTTTGTAATTCTGACATACAACCTAATGATTTATAACTAGATGCATGTTGTTCATAAAATCCTTGGTTTACAGATTCTGGAGACAAAACATCAGGTGTAGTGCTTTCTTGACTATTTAAAGTATTCATATTCATCCCATCACCTTTTACATTATAGGATGTATTTAATAAAGTAGTATTACCAAATGTGGATCCATCTGATATATTATTATAATTAGTGTTTATATTATTATTATTTTCACTTAGATTGTATTGTGTTTTTTTAGCAGAACTTGTTGATGATGATCCACCATCCCTTGCTTTATCGTCAGATACATTATGATTATTGTTGCCATTATTTTCATACATATTCTTATTAGTTAAATTTATAATAAGCTCTAAATCATCAGCATTCTGACATAACAAATTATCCTTTGTTGGAGTCTTTACAGTATAACAACGTGCATTACCTAAATGGCCATTAAATTGGATAGGTCCTGGAGATCTATATAAATCATAAAGAGACCACAAACTCCTTACTTCCTTTAGTACGTTAAATAATGGGCTATTTAAATCAACTAAATATCTTTTGACTGCTGGGAATTCATTACCTGTATTATCTTTAATTACATGCATAATTCGTAAGAATGGAATAGCTGCTGGTATCCAGTTGGTATATGAATCTTCCAAGTTTCTAATAATTGACATATATCCTGTTTTTTTATGATCAATTAAGAGGGCAGCGTTATAACCTAGTGCATAACAATAATTACAATCAAAATTTGATGGTATAGCACATCTTCCTTCATAACCTAGATAATGTGACATAAATTGTATATTTAAGTTTTTATTATTTAATTTAGCAAGTTCAGATTCTACTAATACAATAATTAATCTTTCCGTTGCAATTTTTCCAACTTGAATATATCCGGTTGATTCTCTATCCATTAACAATTGGTCTCTAATAATAGCTGGTAAGAAATCCCATACTTCTTTAGACTTTTGAAGTTTAGAAGCATCAAAGGGTCCATCTTTTAATATAACATTTAATTCAGAAATTAATATTTTCATTTCAGGAACAAATTCAATTAAACCTTCAGGTAATAAGATAACACCATAATTTTTATTTAATGATTTTCTTTTTAATATAATATTAACAATATTTTTAACAATATCTTTAAGTGATAAATTTAATTGTTCGACTTCTTCACCAATTAACACAACATTTGGCCTTGTTTGTAAAGCACATTCTAAAACAACATGTGATGCTGATCTCCCCATAACACGAACAACATGATATACATTATGACCAGTTTTTACATCAGTACATAAATTTCCAATAATTTCTGAGTATGTTCTAGTAGCAGTATCAAACCCAAAGCTAATTTCTATAGCTTCACTTTTTAAATCACCATCAATAGTTTTAGGTACACCAATAATAGATATAGGAATTTTTCTTTCTGCAAAATATTCAGCCATTAAAGCCGCATTACTATTTGAGCCATCACCACCAATAATAACTAAACCATTTAATTTCAATTTAGCTACAATATTTTCAATAGCAATTAAATCATCCTTATTTTTTACTTTTCCTCTACCAGACCATAACATATTAAAACCACCTAAATTACGAAATCGGTTCATCATACTATCAGTTATAGTAACATAATTTTTACTATATAAACCATCAATACCACCAAGAAAACCAATAACTTGTGATTGTTCATTATATCGTTTCGCATAATCATATATACCTGATATTACATTATGACCACCAGGAGCTGGACCACCTGATAAAATAATACCAATTTTTAAAATATTCCCACCTTTAAATGATTCATTATTATTACTATCTTTAACATTTATCATTGGTAAATTATGTAAATTTTTTAAAAACCTCTTTACATCTTCATAATCATTTTTATTTATAAATTCATCTCCATAATTTTCATCTAATGTTTGATATTCACTAGCTAAAGATTTGGGTAATGTTGGTATATATTTTGTTCTTTCATATTGTAATGGACTTAAATCATCATTTAAAGAAGCTGAATGACCATGTTCTTTTAATTTTTTTATTTTCATATTTTCATTATCTACTAAATAAAAACTATTTTTACTTTCTTTCTCTTCTAAAAACTTCTTTGATGTTAATTTCTCCATCAAACAATTTATCATACCACTATCCTGTTTACCTACCTCACATTCTAATTTCTTTTTATCATTATGATCATAATTTTCATCTATATTAAATTGACATTTGTTATCTCTTAGTAAAACGGATACAGTCTTTACAAGTCCATCAGATCCTCCCTTATTTGCAGCATTTTTATCTCCACTCTTGGTATCCATAATGTTTCAAAATTTAATATACTTACAAAAATTATATTATATATAGATATATAATAATTAATATATATATGTATATGTGTACAGTTTTCTTATTAAATTATAATATCACTTTATTTTTTTTTTCTTCTTTTTTATAAACAAATAATACAATATATTATATACAATATATTATAGAATTTAAATATATATATATGTACGTTTTAAAAATAACATAAAAAGAATTTCTCTTTTTTCTTTCCTTTCATATATTATCATACATATATATATATATATATATATATAATATAAACATAATAAAAAATAAAAAAAAATTTCAAAAGCTACAATAATAAATATTATATATATATATATATATATATGTAAAAATAATATTGTTAAATAAAATATATATAATTATATATAATTTTTACATTTCCATAATATACATGCCTAAAAAAATAAAACAGAAATAAATATATAAAAAGAAAAAAAGAAAAGGAAACATAAAAATTTTTTTTTAAATATATAAATGTAAATAAATACATACATATAAT
>LT969558.1:596104-608604 GCA_900097035.1 Plasmodium blacklocki (nom. inval.)
ATAAAACCTTTGTTAAAATGATAAATGAAAATAAACTTATACGGAAATATAGATGTTTAATAAATAATCCATTTGTTTTTTTAAATAATGAAATGGATAATTCAATGAATACTAATAATTATGATGTCAACAAAGAAAAACGAAAAAATAAAAAATACACATATCAAAATGGAAATTATTATAATAATATTAATAAAGAAACAGAAATATATAACCATACTAGTAAAGAATATTTATTAAATAAAGATTCTCTATATGCTCAAAAATATATAAGTGATTTATTTCCATTTTATAATTTTTTTGATAATAATTCCTATTCATCAACGTACTGGAATTATTTAACAAAATTAAAATTAAATGAGTTAAATGATATAAAAAAAAAAAAAAAAAATACTATATATAATAATAATGATAATAATAATATTAAAAGTTTTAAATATCAAAGTAATAAATTAACAGTTCGCAGGTTTAAATATTTAAATGATCACAGTAAAACAGAAGAGATTAAAAGAGACTATTTCATATCTACTCTTTTTAAAAAAAGTGAACCCATAAAAAGTCTTAATCATTTTTATGATACATTTTTTAAAAATGATAGTAAGGGAAATATATTAAATCATAAAATTAACAGACACATAAAACAAGCAGATAATAAAATAATTAATAATAATGAAAACTTATTAGATGAATTAGCACATAAAATAATATTACACAATTCAAAGGATATGTTAGAAAATAATAAAATTACATATCCTTTAAATATTTTTTTCAATGAAGGAAATTTTTTCTTTTTTCATGACACCCTAGATAAATATTCATTTCCATTTTCAATTATCTATAATATTGTAAATTATAAAGATTATTTGGAAAATAAAAAATCGCAATATTTTAAAAATGATATAAATATAAATAATTATCTTGAAACATTTAAGGATATATATTTAGTTGACTTTATTCTCTTAGATAATCCAAAAGCAGATATCATTCGATTTTTTTTCAATGAAATAAATACACCGATAATAAATGACAACATTTTTCAGATAAATATATTTAAAAAGGATATTATTAATGATCAAATTTTAAAAAATGAACAAATAAATAATAGGACAAATAAAAATATTTCAAATATTTTTGATGATCATAATGTAGAAAATAATCATCATATTGTCGACAGTAATAATTATAATGTATATAATGAAAATACAATTATAATGAATAATCATAAAAATAAAAAAAAACAACACTTGTTTTTACAAACACATAATCCACCTCTTGATACCTTTACTATACCAGGTTATGATAATAATTCAAATAATGTAAACACAAAAAATGAAATAAAGGTTAACTGCAATAATTATTTTATATACGAAAAGAATAATCAAAATGAAGATTTACAAAATGATATAAATAATAATATATATAATAATAATAATAATTTATGCTTAGAATTATATCATTTACAATTTATGGACCCAATTAATAAAAATTATATTAAAATAGAAAATTCATTGTCTAATTCATGGCTATAAAAAAAAATATTCTTAATTTATGATTAAAAAGGAATATATAAAATTCCGATCAGGAAAATGAAACATATAAAAATAAATAGTAATCAACAAAATAAAGGATCTTCATGAATCTAAAAATATTAATATATATATATATATATATATATATATATATATTTATTTATTTATTTATCTATAGATTTATTTTGGTTTATTTTATTTTATTATTTTTTTAGGGATAATTAATTAATTTTTTTTTCATTTTACCTATTTATAATATATTCGATTAATTATTTTATTTTAATTTTTAATTTTTTTGTTTTGAGTTAAATATTCATATAAATATAGAATATTATTTGATTCATTATATATAATATATATATAATAGATATAATATTTATTTAATTTTATGTACATATATATGTGAATCAATAATTGAATTAAATTGTTACATATATTATATATATATATATATATATATATATATATATATATCAAAATAATGATTATATTAAATATTTGTTATATATTTGCTTTATTTTTTTTTTTTTTTTTTTGAAAATAATTTCTTTATATATTTATATTTACAAAATATATATATATATTATATATTTTTTTTTTTTTTAATAATAAAATTATATATATAATATAATATTATATAAAATGAATTAATATCATTATTTATTATTCTCTTTTTTAATAATATATTTATTATATATATATATATATATTATTTTATCATAAATTGTTATTTATATAACAATGACAAAATACATAAAAGAAAGAAGAAAATACAGAATAAATGATCCATATGATGAAAAAGAAAAAATAGCCACATCACAAAAACAGCATAAAGAAAAAGAGAAAACACATGAAACTAAGAAACACGATTACAATAATAAAAGTAATAATCATGTTGTAAACTCTTCTGAAAATTTTATGAAAATATATAAAAACATTTTAAAACAAAATTATCACGTAGAAAAATTTAAAAAGCAAAATGAAAATATAGAAGAAAGCAAAAAAAAATCAACAAGTAGGAAAAAAATTAAAAAACTAAATTTTAAATTGAAAAAAAATAATCTAATTGAAAAAGTAATAAAAAACAAAGCTTTTGTGGAAGCTAAAAATACTGTATTATCATCATTAAAAAAATATAATAAAGTTCCTCATATTTCCACCAAACCAAATATATCACAAAATGATCTTAATAATAATAAACAGGATAAAAATATAAAACTTATAAAACTTATAGAAAAATCAAATAAGGTTGACAACAAGAATATTAATAATAAAAAGAATAACAATCAAAAAAATGAAATAAAAAATTTAAATAATTCTAAAACAAATAAAGCTAATATTGTTAACCAATACGATGAAATAATTAATTCTAATAATTACATGAAAAACCCCATACAATTTGTAAAAAATATAATTCAACAACAACAAAAAAAATAGTCTTATTGATTATAAGAGCATATACATATAATAATATGAAATGATAAATGAATATATAAATATATATTATATTTATATATTATGTGCCTACATATAGAGTATCTTACTAATATACTTTTATACACATTTTTTTTTTTCCTTTTTTATGATTTGTCATGAACTTGGTTCATTATTTTTTTATGTTATAATTAAAATTTATCACATTTGAATTTTTCTTTTTTAACTTAACTTATTTAATTTTTTTTACAAATTTTTTAATATTAATATCAAATGTGTTCATAAAGGATATATATATATATGAGTATATATTATTTTCTTTTTTTTAAAATATTAAATAAACAAAAAAAAAAAAAAAAAGGAAACGAAATAAATTTTTTTTTTACTTTTGAATAAACGAATAAATAAATAAATATATACATATATATATATATATATATATATATATATATATATATATACCATACATATACATTTGTGTACGTTGTTATATGTATTTAAATGAAATGTTTTCATACATTTAATGATATAATTACAATATGTATATATATATATATATATATATATTCATATTATTCAACGAAAATATTAAAAAAAAAAAAAAGAAAAAAAGACAGTTATAATTTTATTAACCTATTAATTTTTTATCTCCTTTTTTGAATTTTGATCTATGTTTTTATTAAATTTATTTCTAATATAGTTATTCATAATAGATTGTAGTTCAATATTTTCCTTTAATCCTGGTTGTTCTTTTAATATTTTTTCATCAATTTCTAATTCTTTTCTCCATTCTCTTGGTACTTCCACTCTTTTGTAATTTTTTAGTATATCTGGTATTTTATAATTTCCTTTTTCCATTTTCAAAACTTCGTCTCTTGCCTTTTCTAAAATTTCTTTTTCTTCAAGTAACAATTTCAAATATTCTGGCCTATCTATATATTCTAAATCAAAAAAATTTACTGGCAAATTATTATCAACAGCTATTTGTGCCTTTTTGGCAAGCTCATAATCAAATTCGACCATAGCATTAACATTTTCCTGAGTTAATGTTGCTCTTGGTCGAGTTATTAATCTCATTTCTAATAATTGAGATACTACCATAACACCTACAAGGAAAACAATAATTTATAAATAATATATAAAATCAAAAAATAAATGTTATGTGCAAAGTTTTAAGAACTAGTTAAAAAAAAAAAAAAAAAAAAAAAAAAAAAAGCTATTCACCTGTACATGTTCATACTTTTTTAATAAGCTTTTTTTTTTTTTCTTTTTTTAAATTACAAACAAAAAATAGATATTTCTATAATAAGTATAATTTTTATAAAATTACATATTTATATATACCATATTTTTTTCTTATTATTGTATATACCTGGATGTGATATAAATGTAGTTTTATTTTGACGCACACCAAAGGATACTAAAACATCGCACACTTTATTAGATAAATTCCTAAAACTTTTAAATATCATTGTGTATATCAAAAAAATGGTAATTAAAAGAAAAAAACATAAAAAAAAGATTAAATTAATAAATATTAATAACTAAGAAGAGATATAAATAGGTATACATATATTTCTTATATCAGTTAAATATTCAAATATTCTATATAACTATATATTTTTATTTGCAATATGTGAATAATTTTCTATTAATTTAAGAAATATATATGTAATGTATCCTTCACGTCTTATAAAAAAAAAAAAAAAAAAATTAACAAATAAAGAAAATATTTCATTTTTATGTATTAGGACATTGTTACATAATAAAATATATATCCTTTTTTTCTTTCATAATTAAGAGGATGAATATACATATATATATATATATAATGTATATATGTATATTCATCCTCTTATTTATGAATATTTATTAAATTTTTATATGAAAAATTGTTTTACACATTTGAATTGGTAAAAAGTATTAATTATTAATTCTATAAAATTTGAAAAAATATATATAAAAAATATATGCCACTAAAAAAAATTTATTTAATGAATAAATAAATAAATAAATAAATAAATATATATATATATATATATATATATATATATATATATATATAAAGTATAAAGGATAATTATATTAGAAAGATTTTTTTATAAAATATTTTAAAAAATAAAGTTGCATACATTATCATCAGTATCATTTAAGTATGTATTAAATATTTGTATGGATCTATTCACAGTTTTTTTTATTTCATATTATATATTATATGTATACATATTATATTTAAATTATTATTTTATTTCATTTTATTTTATTTTATTTTATTTTATTTTTTTTTTTTTTTGTGCAAAATGTTAACAGTATTATTTTGCTTCATTTTATTTATTTTGTTAATTAGTTTATTAATTTTATTTTTCATTCCACTTTTAGGATATTCCCATTTTTTTTTTTTTTTTTTTTTGTAAAGTATTATTATAATGATGCATATTTAAAAAAAAAAAAAAAAAAAAAAAGTGTATATACTTTTTTTAATTAATTATATATGAATAGGATTGATAGATGTATTCTTACTTTATTTTATGATGTTTATTAAAAATTGGAAGTATTTGGTTTATAATATACAATAAATTAAACATAAATAACAGAGACAATTAATAAAATAAATTAACATATATATATATATATATATATATATATATAATATTTGTAGTGTATAATTTATAATTTATTTACTTTTTCTAATTGAAACATTTCAATTTGTTTTCCTATTATCCGTATATTCTTTTTTTGTTTGTTTGTTTTTTTTTGATTGAATACAACTTCTTTATGATTGTTGTTCATAAAATAATTAAACATATGTTGGATTGGATATTATGGAAATTCATGTAGTGTTTATTTATTTATATAATAAGTTATAATTAAACTAAAGTTTATTTTTCTTGTGTTTTGTATGATTTATATAAGATTATTTATTTTTTATTTTATATTATTTATTTTTTTTTTTTTTCCGTTTATAATATAATACATACATAATATAACATATGGATATCAAATAATTGAAATATGTGTATAGATAAGCTATATAAAATTTATTATTATATTACGGTATGTATATATTTATTTATATATGTATAAACAAATGAGTAGTTATAGCGAAGGTGAAATATTTATTTCCAATATAGAAAAGAAATCACTAGAATGTAGAGAAAATGACGAAATTGTTGTATTAAAAATATGTGAATTATGTAATATCATATATCCAATTTTTAATAAAATATTTGGGAATGGGTTTTTAGGTGATACCTTAAAAAAGGATCTAAAAAATTCTTCTTCTCAAGTTCAACGAGCTATTGAAAAATTTCCTGAAGAAACTAAATATGTTTCCATGTTATATTCTTATAATATAAATAAGTATGAGAATATGGAAAAATTAAAAAGGGATTTAGATAATGGAATTATAAGTTTCCTATGGATGAAAAGGACACTAGAATTTATTATAATATTTTTAGAAAAATGTTATATAACATGTAATGAAACTAAATTATCCATATGTGCACAAGAAGCTTATAATGAAGTATTAAAAAAATATCATGGATTTATTACTTCAAAAATAGTAAAACTATGTTTAAAGCTGTCTCCTACTAAAGAAATTTTAACCAAAAAATTAGGATTTCAAACTCATCATCAAGCTACGACTGTACTTGAAAAATGTCTTTCTATTACGAAACCTTTGGTAAGGGATATATCTGTTACTATAGAAAGGTTCAATTGTGATTTTGAGGAAAAAATTTAACAAAAAAAAAAAATAATAAATAATGGAAGTAATGGAAAAACAGTTGATATATTAAAACATTTTATGAACCTTTATTATATTCCAAAATTTATATTACATATATATATATATATATATATATATACATATAATTATAATTATAATAACTTTTAATAATTAAAAATATTATATATAAATGATAAATTTCATAAATATACCCTTTACATATTTTTAAATAAAAATAGAAATTTTAAAGAATAAGAACTTCATAGCTTTCATATTATTATGTATACATAAAATAGTAGATGATATAACAAAATATTAAAAACTTGTTAAATTAAAAAAAAAAAAAAAAAAAAAAAAAAAAAACATATATATATATATATATATATTTACATGATGTCCAATTTGAGGCGAAGAAAAAATATAATACAGGTTTATTATCATATTGTAATTTAATATATAAAGCCATATAAAGTATCAAAAATTAAAATAATTTTGTCACATATATATATATATATATATATATATATAATATTCCTAATGTTTTTTAAAAATTATAGTAAAAGTTTTCTGTTTATGTGTAAAATTGAAAGTTTTTATAGTTAATAAATATAAAATAAATAAATATATATATATATTATAATATCTTATATATGAATTTTATAAAACATTTCCACAATATATATATATATAATATAAATGCGCGTAAGAAAAAAAGAAAGGTAAATTTTTAATGCATTATAGGCAATAAAAAAAAAAAAAAAATTCTAGTGAATAACAATAAATGACAGGTTTGCTTTATTTACTATAATAAAAATGAAAAAAAAAGAAAATTACAAAAATAAATGAAATATTGGAAAAAAAAAAATATGCCTATCATTATCTTTATATTAAATATAATTTGTTATAAAATAAATAAATATATATATATATATATATATATATATATATATATAATATTTGTCATATTTATTTATACATATTAATATATATTTTTTTAATAAATACTAAAAAATGTAAAATAATGAAGTAATTTAAAATTTATATTTTTTTAAGTAAAAGGATTAATAAATACCACAATGTATATATATATATATATATAATATTATTTGAAAAAAGAAAATAATATAATAAAATGAATAGATGAAATATATAAAAAAAAGATTAAAACGATATAAATAATAAAAAATACAAAAAAAAAAAATAAATAAAAATAACATATAACAATAACGAATAAAATATAAGATTATAAAATAATAACAATACCATATAATAATACAAAAATATACGAACATAAAAAAGTTCAAAAAATATGGAAGTTAACAAGAATGAAAAGAAAAAAAAAGATGATGAAGATGATTGGGAACTTCATCCTTTATTTTTATCTAAAATCCCCCAAAAAAATGATATAGATAAAAATGCAGCTTTGTCAGCTTTAATAACATTAATTAACGAAGAAGAAGAAAAAGAAATATATAACTATGAACCAAGAAGAAAAAATCTAAGAAAAAAAATAACAGAAAAAGGAGAAATTATACATAAAAAAGATAGAAGAAATATGTATGAACCTTATCAAAATTATAAAGATATAAAATGTTATGATAAGAAAAGTGACCTCAATAAAGATAATTTAATTAATGATAATACACAAATTAATTTAAATGCAAATAATCATATAGATCAAAATATGAATTATATACAGGATGATAATAATACTTCTAACCAAGATACAACTAATAACACAAGAAAAGATGGAGATGAAACATCTATGGGTGAATTATTAGTTTGTTTATCTATGCTAAACTTAAAATGAGCTCATTTGATTTTTCTTTTTTTTTTAAATGTAATAAAATTATATATATATATATATATATATATATATATATATATTTAGATTCATATAGTTTATTTTTTATTTTTTATTTTTAATTCTATATTTTTTTCTTCTTATTTTTTTGAGAAAAATAATTTTTTTTTAAAGTCTACAAATCGAAAATTGTTTTTAATCAATTATATTAGTATTTTTTTAATTATCTTTAAAAATAAAAAAAAAAAAAAAAAAAGGAATATATTAAATAGAAAAAAAAAACAAAAAATTATATACATCATTATATGTAGTGTGTACTCAATGTACGAATTTTTTTTTTTCTTTTTTTCAATATTAATATGATATATAAAAAAAATAAAATATATTAATATATAAAAAAGAAAAAGAAACATATTTAATGAATAGTATAACAACATGGGTAAAATATATATTAATAGGCATATAATAAATAATAATAATAATAATAATAATATATATATATATATATATACAAATGATATGTTCAGTACAATATTCATTATTGTTAAACATAAATATTTAAAAAGACAAATAGTTATAAATAAAACAAATTAATTGAAATACTTTTTTATATACAAATATACTTTTTTATGCATCTCTATATACAAAATATATACACACTAAATATTTGAAAATACAAAATAATAAAAAAAAAAAAATATAAAAGACAAATATATAGTGAATATATAAATTTTCAATCGAAAACAAAGTTAAATATATATATCTATTAATTTTATTATCTTCTTAAAATGATCTATATATAATATATATAATTTCGTCTACTATCCCTCCATCTACGTGAGTGGTTCTTCTAATTCTATAAGTTCGTCATTGTCTTTCTTCTCAGAAAGGTCCTGAAGATAAAAAAAAAAAAAAAAAAAAAAAAATTATTACGTTGGATACATGGACATTTATGTTTGTGTACATACTTTATTTAGTTTTTATCATACCAAAAAATTGGCGTATAGCAACAAAAGAAAACCTATAAAACTAGAATACAAAATCATGGTGAAACCAGCTCTGAAAAAAAAAAAAAATATATATATATAAATATAAATATAAATATACATATATACATAAATATATATATATATATATTATTAATAACAATTTAAAGGGTTAAAGCGATTATACAATTATTACTTTAAAGCCAATCTATTGTCGTTGGTATATTTGTGCATTATGTCCATAATAATCCCAGACAACAAAGGAGCTGAGAACCAACCAAAAACATTATATATAACTTGAGATACAGCAGAGGATAAACTCTTCTGATGATTGTTAACGCATGATAAGAGCATTCCTAAAACGATAAAATTAAAATGTGAATTGTAAAAAATAAATAAATAAATATATATATATATATATATATATAATATTTGTATTGATTTATATTCAATCTTTTATGCCATAATGAAAAAAACGAATTATGTTTTACATACCCACACAAACTGGAACCAAAGCAGAGCCTGTAAAAAGACATAACCACAAGGATATCGAAAAAAAAATAAAATTCTTCAAATGAGCAGAAAGAATACCAAATATACATGCTGATATAGCAAATGCTGTTGCTACTTTTATAGTTTTTGAATAATTTGTATTTTTATAACCACCGAATAAATCACAAACAAATCCACCAAACCAAACTCCAGAAGTAGGAGAAGTTAAGAAACATAAAGTTGATACAGTAACGATTTTCATTTTCTCCGTTAATAAAACAACAGACATATATTCAGTTATCCAGAATTGTATACCTGTTACTACAAAATATAAATTACTCATACCTAAGGTTATTATAATATATAATTTATTTTGAAACAATTTTTTCACTTCTTTAAGTGTCTTTTTTAATACGTTAGTTTTCTTTTCCATTATATATGTAGCTGATCTGTTAAAATTACGACGTAATAATTTATTTTTTGAATCACTGAATAATTTACTTTTCTTATATTTATGTTTTTCAGCGATGGATTTATTTGTGGCTTTGGATGTGTATGATATATCCTTTGTTTCATTATTATGACAAATATTTACATTATTATTTTGATATACATTATTATAATTGTTAATGTAATTGTTATGTTTATATATATTATCATATGTATTTGAATTATATATATTATTAATATATTTATGATTAGAGTATTTATTCTTATGATTATCATTCTCCCTATGGTTCTTATTCTGACGTTGTGTTATGTCATCAATTTCTCCAATAGTTATATCATCAGTGCACTCACTGTTGCTAGAGGTTATATTAATTTTATCAGATGGTATGAATATCATAATTAAAAAAATTGGTAATAACAAAAAGGCTTGAATCAAAAAAGGAGATCTCCATGTAGTAACAACGTTTACATTAGAAAATATAGAATCATTTTTATGATAACTATAAGAATTATTCGATAAAATTCCACCTAGGAAATAACCAAAAACAGTTCCTCCTATGGAAGCTAATTGAATATATGACATCCATTGAGTAGCTTTTTCATCAGGTGAAAATTCATCAACCCATACAGGTAAGTATACAACAGGAATAGCTTGACAAAGTCCATTTACAAATCTGGAAATATACATAAATGTAATACAATTTGCATGACTAAATATATATAAGGATATAGATAACAATATGATACTTATAGTAACTAATAATTTGGCTGATAAAAGTTCAAATAATATACTAGCCATTATAGTACCGATAATTAATCCAAAATATACTAAACTACCTAATAATGATTGTTCTATATAACTTAAAGGAAAGTCTTTTTGTATTTCTTCTAGTGTTACTGGTATAGCTCCATGATCATAATTGCATAAAATAGAAATACATATCATTAATGATAAAGTTAATGTTAAAATATTTTCATGAGATTTTTTCTTATTAAATCCTTCTATTAATTTTTTCCTTAATATAACATTACCATTCGTTTCTGTATTATCTTCAATAGTTTGTAATAATGTATAATCATATTGATCTATACCCCAAGAATAATTTAAACAATTACTACTTTCTTTTATTTTTCTTTCATTTTGTTGTGTTAAAATAGATGATACCATTGAAGTTAACAAACCGCTATAACTAATGCTTCCTCTTTTTTCATAATAATTACATTTGTTTTGTTCTTTCTTATCATTTACATCATTAATATGATAATCAGCGTTTGTTATATTTTTATTCTTTATATCTTCCTCCTTCTTCAAATTATTATATATATTATTTTTATGGTTAAAATGATATAAATTATCCATAACTTCTACACTATACATATTATTAGTTATATCATTATATGAATCATATTTTCCATTTTCTTTTTCTTCTACATTATCAAATATTGTATTATTCTGACGAATATTTATTTCTGGTATCCTACTAAGTGATACATTTTGACTTGGTATTGATTCATAATAGTCACTCTTCATTTCATCATTTGAATTTATTAATTCTGAATCTAACATTACATTTATTTTTTCATTATATGTTTGTATAATATTTAAATTATTTTTATTCACATATGATGATTTTTCCATAGTTTTATTTTTTATACTATTTGTATTATCATGAATATAATCTACATTTAATGATTCCCTTTTTTTTTGTAAAATATAATTTTTATCATAATTATTTTGTTCACATGGAAATTCTTTTTCATCCACAATATCTTTCATATTAGTACAATTGTCCTCCTTTGTATACTTATTAAAATTTTCCAATGAATTATTATTTATATCATTTTTCTTACTCATCATATTTTCCTTATATATATTTATATTTTTTTTCATGCTCTTTGAATTATTTTGAATGTTTTCATATACCTTTTCATGTTCATAATCACCATAAAGCTTATCATGATTTTGTATATCTTTCTCATTATGACAAGTTGCACTTTTTAATTCAATGTTAACATTATTTGATGATTTATAAATAGGTTCCATATATTTTTTATTAACACATACGGTTGTATTTTCA
>LT969558.1:613604-676104 GCA_900097035.1 Plasmodium blacklocki (nom. inval.)
CAGTTCCTTTTCTTTCTTTTTGTGTTACCTTTATGAACACTTTTACATATATTAAATAAATATGTATTTCTTATTATGTAATATTCCTTATATTAAATCGCAACATTTTTTGAAAATTTTTTTTTTTTTTTTTTATTATTAATTTCATAGTTTCATTTATTATTTACATTTCATTCAAAGGTGTAATATATGAATATGTAATATATTATATGTATAAATATATATATATATATATATATATATATATATATATAATTATTTATTTATTTTTTTTTTTTTTTTGATTTTTCTTGGATTATTTTTTGTTTATTTATAAATTTAAAAAAACTTCAAAATAAATAACAATTTTTTTTTTTTTTTTTTGAACTATGAAATGTATATAATATAGATAATTCTTTCTACAAATGTTTATACATATTATTTTATAAAATTTTTGTAATTTTATATTGTGTTTTCCCCTTATAATTTATGGGGAATATTTGTAGTATAATTGTGTTTATTATTTCTTATTTTTTCACTTTTATCTTTTTTTTTTTGAATAATTGTAAAAAGAATGACGTATGGGTAATAAAATGCTTTTAACAAAAAAGGATAAACATGGATTAAAGAAGGCAGTATATATATTCTTAATATTAATACTTATCTTCTATGACCAGTGGTCATTTCCTTTGGTTTATTCTTTCTGTATTAATAAAAGATCGTTTGTTTTAAATTCTATAGGGAAAAATGATAACGTAAGAAAGAAACAAAAATAAAGGAAATATAAATGGATACATATATATATATATATATATATATATATATATATATGTATATGTGTATGTATAATAGTACATATATTTTTCAATAATGTTCATATATATATATATATATATATATATATATATATATATATATTTATTTATTTATTTATTTGTTTATATTCTCCCAATGTTGAATAGTTATCACATTTTTCTAGTTAAACAAATAAATAATTACATTCTCTTATTTTTATTTTTATGTGTAGGCACCTAAGTACAGAATTCGAGATAATGGGAAGACTCTTTTAGAAATTGGAAACAGCATAAAGGAACAAAATGTTTCCAAAGCTTTAGCTAATTTGGATGAACTTTTCTTAGCAGCACCTGATGACAAAAAATTATCAAAAAAGATGAGTACGATTTGTGGGAATGTGTTAAATTTATGTGGACGATTTAATGATATTAATAATATGATAAAGGTTATAGAGAAGATGAAAATTCATAATATTGAAATGCAAGAAAATTCATATCTTGCCATATGTAATTATTATATATCGAATAATTACATATATGAATATATTTTAACTATAAATAAAATGATAGAGAAGAATATCACCATACGTGAAAGGTTTTATAAATATATATTAGTACACATATTAGACTTATCATTTGAAAAAAATTATGCAAGTCAAAGAATGGATTATCATTTCAATGATAAATATACGAAAGACAGTCTTATAAGTGGTAGAGAAATTAATCATCCACATAACAATATCCACATGGATATAAATAATAATGAAAGAAATAAATTAATAAAAAATATAGATTACAATAATTTTGATAAATACCAAATTATGTTAAATAAATATGATATTACATTAGAAGAAGAAGATCAAAAATATATATTACACAACTATTTGCTTATTGATATTTTCAAGCATATGAATGATAATAAAATAAAAATTAAACTTATATATTTATTAAAGCTTATTTATTATGTATATGAAAATATACAATATATTATAAGAAAAAATAAAACTCATGAACATTTAATGACAAATTATAACGAAGAAAATATATCCATAAATGATACTAATCAAAGGAATTTTGAAAAATTAAAAGATAAAAATGTTACAAATAATAAACATGATGAAGACCAGAACAATGATAATAATAATAATAATAATAATGAACAAATACACAACATGCATAAACAAAAAAATACTAATAAAAATAAAAAACTTTTTATTCTAAAAGATATATTAATAGAACAGTTAAGACAAATTTTAGAATTATACAAAATGAATTATGAATCCATGAATATAAATATAAAAAAATATGAAGAAACATTAGATGAAGAAGAAAGAAGAAGTATATATTACAATGTTAATAAAATTACTAAGAGGTTACCATTTATTAAATTAACTGAAAATGTAAAAAATACATATAACTGTAAAAATTGTGATGAAAATATTAATACATATTTTCTCTCCTTAAAACATATAATAATTGTAATTATTAATATAATTATGATAACTCATCAATTTAATAATAAAGAAATTTTAAAAATTAAACACTTCTTTTCCATTCTCAATGGTCCAATAGACTATACCGAAGGAAATATGGAAAAAAAGGAGCAAACAGAGATAAGCCAAGGGAATAATCAAAAAATTGCACAAGGTGAACAAAATCAACAAGATGATAATAATATAACAAATGAAATAAATGAACAAAAAAATTCAAATATCTTACATAATCAAGAACAAACAAATATCAGCGAAAAAAACCACACATCCAATATTAACGAAGTGAATAAATTATTTGATAAAGGTAATTATACATGTTTATTAGATGGGGCAAATATAGGATATAATAAACAGAATGTAGAAAATGGACGATTTAGCTTTTTACAGATTGAAATATTAAAAGAAATAATAAAAAAGAAAAATAATGAGAAACCTCTAATTATACTTCCAAAAATTTATCATTATAAAAATTCATTAAAATATCTACATTCAAAAGAAGACAAACATAATGAATTGGAATCAAGTCATAAAAATGAAAATGAAGAAGATTCTTCGAAAGATACACATTTAAAAGGAAAGAAGAATTCACATATATTTATACCAAATAAAACTATAAAAATAAAAAAAACTAGTCCATTCTTTTCAGAACCTAGACATTTCACTAGAAGAGAAAATGATATTTCAAATTTTTCTAATAGTCAAATGTCTGATAATATAAAGGATACAAGTCATTCAGAAAAAAATGAATCATATGATAATTCGAATGATGCTTTATCTTATATAAAAAGAATATTTAATAGATTAGATAATACTGATGTAGATATAATCAAGAAATGGGAAAAAGAAAAATGTTTATATATATGTAATTATAATATGTATGATGATTATTATTATATATTAGGAAGTTTAGCAAAAAGTAATAATTTATTTAATATATATTATTATATAGATGAATTATCTAAACATTTTCATAAATATCAAACATTGAATCATAATATTATCATTGATAATTATAATATTATTGATAATAATTTAGTATACAATAACAGAGAGGTATTATATGTACATAATAATGTGATTTATGATAGAAATAGTGATATTATGGTTTTGGTAAGTGAAGAAAATATGAATAGAGAAAACAAATATATATCTATGAATGAACAATATTATAATGATAAAATTAAAAAAAATAATGCAAATGTAAAATTATTCGAACAATATAAAAATAATATGAAATTCTTAGATAAAGATATTATTAAATATAATAATAATATTTTTATGGATACATATATCTATGATATTGAAAGTGGACAACATATACTGGTTAATCCTAATGAAGATGATAAAGAAAGGATAAGTGAACATCAAATTAGTGATAACAATAAAGATATATTAAAGAAAAAAGTTAATACATTAGATAATAATGAAAATATATTAATAAATAATAAGAAATCCTTAAAGGATATTATAAGTGAATCTATAGAACAGAAAAATAACAAGGAAAAGGAAAAAAATAAAAAAAATAATAATATGAATAATAATAGTAATACATTCTATTATAGTAATATATATATAAAATGTGTTACACATATGAAAAGTGTTCAAAAACCTATTTATATTTATACTAATGATAAAATGAAAAATCATTATTTTAACGAATATACAAATTACATATTAAAGAAATGGAAGAAAAAAAGTTTTATCTCTTTTTATTTCAAACAACCTGTCATTTTATCAGAAATAAAAGAACAAGCAGGAAATAATGCTATAGATGTCGAAAATATACTACAAAATTACAGGTTACCATTTGTTAATCTAGAGAATTTTAAATTATATATAGATGATATTGTATCATATAAACAGAAAAACGTATATCATATAAAAATTAATACACCATACAAAACATTCATGTCTTATCAAAAGGATAATTTTCCATATATGTCTCATAATAATACTGTGAAATATTTATGTATAGATTTTTCAAAAATATAAATAGAAAAAAAAAAAAAAAAAAAAAAAAAAAAAAAAATTTTATCATACAATGGGGAATACAAACCTTGTATGTTAAAATGTTTGTTTATATATATATATATATATATATATATATTTTTAAGTGTGCAACATCATATTTGTTTTTTTATTTTTAAATTAAAAAAGTTATACATTTTATTATTTATTTTTTTTATTTTTTCAATATATCAATTATTGACAACACATAAATGTCATATATACATATCAAATAATATTTATTTAAATAAGAAGTATTAAAAGTTTCATTCTCTAATTAAAAATATGTATAGAGTATAAAAATGTTTTATATTTAAAAAAAAAAAAAAAATGTTATTAAACATAAAAAATTGTGTTATAATAAATTAAATAATAAATCAAAAATATAATATATTTTGAATAAGACATATATATATATATATGTATATTTTTTTTATGGACAAAAAAAAAAAAAAAAAAAAATTTCTGATTATCCAAAAGGAAAAATTTTAATTATATTAAAAATATCTTTTTCATTTTTGAAAATAATATTACATAGGTGTAATATTCATCATTTGTTTTTGATTTTTTAAATTATTCAATATGACATAATATATTTGTTCATAATTATCTGTCCCAAAAAAGTTTTTAAGTTGTTCCTCGTTAATGTTTTCTTGCTGAAATAATCCCTGAACTGTTCAAAATGAAAAAAGTAATAAGTTGAAAAAAAAACAAATAAAAAATAAAAATAATGATATATATAATAAAACAATAATAATATATATAAAAATATAATTATAGTTAAATATATTATTTCGTATTTTTTATTACGATAATTTGTTATTTCGTTAGGGCTAATTAATGTATCATTAAATTCGGCATAATGAACTGGTAATTTTCGTTTTTCATCCCAAGGTAAAAGCTCCAATTCACAAACACATTTCAGAATTGTTTTATCTCTAAATTGAAAAAAAAAAAAAAAATTAATTACACATATATATATATATATATATATATATATTTGTGTATGTACGGTGCTTTTTTTCTTAAGATATTACCTTTTTAAAAATATTACAATAATAAAATGTGTAAGAAAATCAGCTAATAATATATAAAAACCAGCATGTAAATAATTGGTTTTCCCAAATCTAAAGAAAAAAAAAAAAAAAAAAAAAAAAAAAGAACATTATATATATATATATATATATATATTTATTTATTTATTTATATCTATATTTATTTTTTCTCTTTTTTTTTTTTTTTATATACTCCTCATAAGAGTTAAAAAAAAAGGCAGGTGCAACCAGCAAAATACAATTTGTTATAGTAAGACATATTATTAAAGTAATTAATTTATTACAAAACTTGACATGTTTTAAAGCAAAGGTTTCAGGATGTTCCCTAAAATGAGCATATAGTAGTACTCCCTTAACTACAATTAAATCTATGATAGACACTATAAAAGTCTTATTAAAATAAAAAATGAAATATATATAAATATATATATATATATATATATATATATATATATATTCTTCCATATAACAAAAAAAAAAATTAAAATATTAGACATTAATCCTTTGGTCTTACAATTAATAAGTAATTTTTAAGAAAGTTTATAGAATGACATAATTGCTTTCTCATATTTCTTGAGAACTCTTTTCCCTTCGAGCGATTATTATTGATCTGAGGCAAGACAACCTGAAAAAAAAAAAAATATATATATATATATAATATACATATAATTTAATTTATAATTTATCAACTGTTTTGAATAAATAAATAAAAATATATTATTTATTTTTATATTTTTTTTACATTTTCATTTTTACAAGCATGAGATTCAAATTCGTGCCACTTTATATATTTACTATCATTATATGGGCTAACGAAGAATATACCATATGTTGTTTCAAAACTTGGTACTGCCTATAAAGGAAAAAAAAAAAAAATAAATAATTAATTATATACATATATACATATATGTGTTTATATTTATTTGTTCATTGTTTCCTTTTAAATGAATATACTACCACAAACAAAGGTAGCATTAAGGATATTAAAATGTATGCACCAGTTGAACATAACGAAATTAATAACCTTATCCAACTGTTAAATTTATATGGATCCATTTACATATGGGTTAATAAAAAAGAGAATAAAATAAAACAAAAAAAAAAAAAAAGGAAAAGAAAAAGAAAAAGAAAAATTAAAAGAAAAAGAAAATCATATATAATAAAAAACACTGATTTCTTTTATATTTAAAAACCAAAAAAAAAGAAACACATTTTTATTGTACAAATTAAAATATATAATTCTTTATTATTATTATTTTTTTTTTTTTTATTTTATCTTATGAACATGCTATAATATATATATATATATATAATAAATGTGTCTAGTTTGAATTTGGTATTACATATATAATGTGTATATATAATTCAAATTGAAACAAAAAAAAAAAAAAAAAATTCAGAGGCTATTAAAACTTTTAATTTTATTATTATATTAAATACATATATATTTATATATTTAACCACAAAAAAAAAAAAATTTTAATATATTTATGTATTTTTGTCGTATATTCAAAAAAATGTATAAATTAAAAACGTTTTATATAGTTACAAATATAACATGAATCATATTTTATTTAAATTATTTTAGCAAGCTTTTAAAAGGTTGTCTTAATAAAAAATATAAAATAATTCATTACAGTTAAAAAATTAGACTTTTTAAAGAATATAATAATATGATGTGTCAAAAGTATATATAAATAAATATAAATATAAATAAATAAATAAATAAATAAATAAATAAATAAATAAATATATATATATATATATATATATATATATATATATATATGTAACATTTACGAAAAATTTTATGAACAAATCTAAAAGTACCTTTTCACAATTATTCTCGGTATATATGTATTTTTCTTATTATTATAACCATTCCAAAATATTCAAAAAAAAAAAAAAAAAAAAAAAAAAAAAAAGAATATAATATTTACTTTTTCGAAATATCAAAGAATTATAATTTATATGAATAAAAAATGATTAAGAGGATTTTTTTGTATTTTATATGATAGTCATTCTTTTATGGTATATAATATATATATATATATATATAATATTATATACGTTTCTTTTTTTTGTTTTTCCTTTTAAGATCCTTTTTAAAATGATTATATATAAATATGTATCCTGTTACCATATACATATATTTCAACACATATTTGAATTATGTATATTATTAAGAGAATAGAAAAATTATAAAAGAAATATATTATATATATATAATAAATAATAAATAAATATATATATATATATATATATATATATATATATATATATATTTATATAATAAAAAAAATTTATAAAGAATAAGGGGAATTATTATTTTTACAGTTTATAAAATATATTGCATATATATTTATAGTTCATTCTATTTTTTTGATTATACTTTTTTAGTTTATCATTATATATATGTATATATATATATATATATAATATATAATATTATTTTGTAGAATAATAGAAAAGCACGTACGAATTGATTAATGGTATTAAAAAATTAGAACAAAAAATGTTAATAATAAGTATTCAAAAAAAAAAAAAAAAAAAAAAAAAAAAATGAAAATAATATAATAAAAACTAGTACTGGAAATATTTTAAGTTTTGAATAGAACACAATATATTAATCATATATGTAAAAATAATTATATATTTATGTGTGCTTTTGTTTTTTCTTTTGTTTTTTCTTTTGTTTTTTCTTTTGTTTTTTCTTTTGTTTTTTCTTTTGTTTTTTCTTTTGTTTTTTCTTTTGTTTTTTCTTTTGTTTTTTCTTTTGTTTTTTCTTTTGTTTTTTCTTTTGTTTTTTCTTTTGTTTTTTCTTCTGTTTTTTTTTTTGTTTTTTTTTTTTTTTTTTCTTGTTCATTAATATTATTGACGCACATATAATAACAATGACAAAAGTACAAAATGATATATTATCCTTTTTTTCTGTGTCATTAAAACATTGTAAGAATAATACAAATATTGTTAAATGTTGTAGAACAAGAAAAAGAAGGAAAAAGAAAAGGAAGAAAGAAAAGTATCTCCATAGATGTTTAAATATTAGAAAATTTATAAAATATGAAAAATATAACAACTTAAAGAATAACTATGTTTATATTAATTTAAAGAAAATTATAAGAAATAAATCATATGAGAATAATTATATATGTTTTCTTAAGAATAATAATATCAATAATAATAATATCCATCATAATAATATCAATAATAATAATATCAATCATAATAATAGCAATAATAATAATATCAATCATAATAATAGCAATAATAATAATATCAATCATAATAATAGCAATAATAATAATATCAATCATAATAATAGCAATAATAATAATATCAATCATAATAATAATAATATCAATAATATCAATAATAATAATAGCAATAATAATAATATCAATAATATCAATAATAATAATATCAATAATTGTAAAAGTACATATCTACATTTATTACCATTTTATAATGATTCTTATATTACAAGTATGTATATATGTGAATCTCTATTTTTAGTTACATGGTCTAATGGAATCATTAGCATATTAGATTTTAAATATAATCATGTTGTTTCAAGAAAGGTTACTAATCATTTGATAAAAAATTTGTGTATGAATCGTACAGAAAATATTATTGTTTTTATGGATAATATGGACACTCTATATTTAATTAATTTAAAAAATAATGTTATAAATAAAGTACGACATAAAAATGTGATATTTCTATCTAATGATATATATGAGAAAAGATATAATTATAACAATATGGATTATTGTTATGATCCAGAATTTGATACTGTACTTGTCGATTTTACATATAATAAATTAAACGATAAAAAAAAGAAAATGTTCAACATGAATAATAAAAAAGATAATATAATAAATGTTATAATATCAGATGAAATAATTAAATATAATATAAAAAATTTAACTACCTTTTGTATAAATCCATATTACAATAATAAAAATAATAATAATAATATGTGTGTATTAACAAATAAAAAAACTGTTTCTATAATATATATTTACGAGTATCATATAAATAGTGTCCTTCTATTTAAAGATGATAATATATTAAATATATATTGGTATGAAACATATATATTTATATGTACTGCTCTATCTGTTTTTGTCATAAATTTTTTCGACAGGACAAAAATTGCTCAAATGAAGTTTATTGATAGTTTAAATAGGAACCTGGATAAAAGATTTTTCTTACTTATAGAAAATTATACAGGAGAACAAAAAGATATTGAGGAATATAATAAAATAAATTATATCAACAAAAATGTCAACAGGTATGACAACACATATGACAACACATATGATAACACATATGACAACACATATGATAACACATATGACAACACATATGATAACACATATGACAACACATATGACAACATACATGACAACATACATGACAATACAAAAAACAAATTAATTCATTGTTATAAAAATAAGTATCCTTGTAAATATGACAATCTTTTATATGAGATGAAAAAAATGTGGCCAAATTTATTCTGTGTTCATATTTGTTGCGGTACCGAAAAAGGAGTCTATGTTATTGCAAAAGAAAAAAATATAAAAATTATAAAAATTGATAAAATAAATGGTATTGAAAAAGTATATATTTTAAAAGATTTTCATATAGAGAATTATATTTTAAGTATACATATATTATATGATACAAATTATAATATATTAAAAAATGATTTTTTTTTATCAGTAATAGCTTTTAATATGGATACATATATTTCAAATGTGTTTACAAATTATAAGCATGTAAGAAAAAATAAATTTATTGAACATTATATATTAACTCTGAACAATTTTATGTTACATAAAATGAAAATGAGAATATTTCCAAGAGAAGAAGAAAAAAAAAAGAATGATAAAATTAATGTTGAAGGAGAAAATATAAATATATACAACAATATAAATAATAATAATAATATTAATGAATTATATAATAATAACCATTTGATATATAAAACGATCAAAAAAAATGAAGATCATAATGTAAATACAAATAATAATTTTGGCGATAATATTATACATTCACAAAAACAAAAAATTAGAAATATTTCTTGTAATAATAATATTCATATTGAACAGATGAAAAATAAATATGTGAACCAAACAACGTTAAGTGCAGAAGATAATTTTTACAATTTCTATAAAAGTAATATATATGATATGGGAAATAGAACATGTAATAATAATATATTACAATATTGTGTTATGAAAAATAAATCATATTTATTTCATAATATATCATCTACACAAAATATATATACAAGAGAAAATAATCATCAGTTTTCTTTATTTATATATTCTTCTATCAATAATACATTTATAGAATTTCGCCCCAGGACTATCAAAGAAATGTTTTATGAATTGATGTTAGAAAGAAAAAGTAGCAACGTTATATATAAAAAAAATATTATGATAAAAAAAAAAAAATTGAGTACTTATAAATATAATTGCCTCTGTATTATTTTAAAAGAATTAAGAAAAAATAAAAAGAACAGAAAAGAATTAACTAATATCGTGTTTAAGTTAATTGTTCACTTTTGTAAAAATAAAAAATATTTTATAGCTGCAAATATATTTATTATGATGTATAAATATTTACATAATAAAGAAAAGGTTATCTATGATATTATAAAAATATTTTTTCTTCATAACAAATTATATGTCATTTCATTATATTACACAAAGCTAAGATATGCCGTTCAAAATAAACAATATGAATGTGTCAACAAAATGAAAAAAATCAAAAAAAAAAAACACGCACCTTATAATATAAATCGAACCATATTTCTCACAACAAATAGTTTAATCACAAAGGATGAAAAGGAAAGATATAATAATACAATAAAAGTGCACAAAAAATTAAATATAAAAATTAATTTTAAATTAAATATAGAAAAAGATATAAATAAACAGGTTCATATCAAACATAATAATAATATTATAAACCCACAAATAAAATATATTACCTTAATAAAAATGAGAACAAAAAAGAAAATTAAAAGTATGTTATATTTAATCTTTTGCTTAATAAAATATTATCATAATATAAGTTTTATTGCAGAAGAAAAAAATAAATATAATAATAAAAATTATAAAAATGATAAAATTGGTAATAATCATAATATTCATCATAATAATAATCATAATATTCATCATAATAATAATCATAATATTCATCATAATAATAATCATAATAATAATCATAATATTAATTATAATAATAATCATAATATTAATCATAATAATAATCATAATATTAATCATAATAATAATCATAATATTAATCATAATATTAATCATAATAATAATCATAATATTAATCATAATATTAATCATAATATTAATCATAATATTAATCATAATATTAATCATAATATTAATCATAATATTAATCATAATATTAATCATAATAATAATCATAATAATAATCATAATAATTGTCATCATTATTATAAAAAAATAATACGCCCTTATTGTGTGCAACAAGAAGATAATTTATCAATAAATATTAAAAAAAAAAAAAAAGAACGTCATAAATTAAAAGAGGTAGAAAAAAACAATGAAAAAAAAAAAAAAATTATAATGTATGAAAAAAATAAAAAATATTGTAATAAACATATAATAAAAAAAAATGAGAAAAATGAAAAAAATGAAAAAAAAAAAAAAAATGAAAAAAAAAAAAATTTCTTTTTTTTAACAAAAAATTTATTTAATAAATTTCTGGTTTTTTTGTTATACACGAATGTTTATGAATTTAAAAATATATTTGAAAGCTCTTCTAGCGAGGATTTAAATATATATATGTTGAGTAAACATATTATATATATATTAAAAGATAATTTTCTATATATAAATAATAGATTAAGAAATTATTATAATTTATATCGTTATACATTATATTACAGGCACAAAATAAAGAAAACATATAATAACAATTATTTGTTATATAAACAAAAAAAAATAAATGAAAAATTTAAAAATATAAAAAAAATAAGTAAAAAAAAAAAAAATTATAATAATAACAGAAATATTAAATATAATAACAAATATTATAGTTATTGTAAAAATATACAAAAGAATCATAATAATTTAAGCATTAATAAAAAATATTATCATTATTATAATCAAGTGAGTCCGTTTTCTTTTTCGCGTCCTTCTTTACATTCTTCTTTACATTCTTCTTTACATTCTTCTTTACATTCATCTTTATATTCTTCTTTACATTCTCCTTTACATTCTTCTTTACATTCTTCTTTACATTCTTCTTTACATTCTTCTTTACATTCTTCTTTACATTCTTCTTTACATTCTTCTTTACATTCTTCTTTACATTCTTCTTTACATTCTTCTTTACATTCATCTTTATATTCTTCTTTACATTCTCCTTTACATTCTTCTTTACATTCTTCTTTACATTCATCTTTACATTCTTCTTTACATTCTTCTTTTCGTTGTCGTTCTTGTTCATCTCCTTTTTTTTCTTCGCAAGCTGAAGACTATCCTATAAGAATTATTTTTAGTAACGTTGAAAAAAAAATTCTTTTAGATATATTATTATATATATTTTTTCATTTTGATATTATTAATTTTAAAGATATTGAATGTTTTTTTAAAGACTGTTTAAATAATGATTCAGAATTATTATCTGTCGGTAAGAAAAAATTAAATTTTGAAGAAAAGTATAAATTAATAACGAGTATAGGAAAAAATATACACATCAACGATATAGATAATATAAAAAATAAAGAGATAAAACCAAATAAACCAAATAAACCAAATATACCAAATATACCAAATATACCAAATAAACAAAACAACCATATTAATAATAATTATCATACCAATTGTAATTGTACAAAATTTGATTCTAAGGAATTTTATACTCTTCAAAAAAAGGAACAAGAGGAATATATACATCCAAACGTTCCCCACAATAATAATAATAATATTTATCATATTAATACTATTTGTGATAGTTATAAAAAGAATAATTCTTTATGTTCATGTTATCATAAAAAAGATGATAATAATAATATTCAAAAAAAATATTGTTTTGTAAACATGAATAATTCAAAGAGTAACAACAATTTAGCTTATGATGTTAAACAAAGAAAGAAGGAACATCTAATAAAAGAAAAAGATGAAAAAATATATAATAAGAATTGTAACAAGTACCAGAAATATATACAAGATGAAAATGTAAATGGTCCAAATGATAATAATAATAATAATAATAATAATAATAATAATAATATACATAAAAAAGAAAAAAAAGAAATTGATAAAAAATATAATTTTAATAATACATATATTATACAAGAAAATAAAAATGTTTTATTATATAATAATAACCTTCATCATCATCATCAAGTAAATACAAATGATAGATACTTTTATAACTTAAATAAAAATACATATGATAATAGCCACTTCTCTAAAGATACCTCATTTAATTCTCTAGATTACTTTGAGAACCAATGTGATAATATGAAAAAATTGGAAATTATAAAAATGCTATTAAATTTAAAAAACGAGAAGGTGTTTATATATTTAAAACAATGTAATTGTAATGTTGTCAAAGAAATTATTCATAAACATGTTATAAAACTTTGTAAATTAAATTTAAAAAAAACAGTAAAATTATTATTAATTATAAATATAAAAAAGAAAAAAAATGAAGAATATCTTTTTTATCCACATATAATTATAAAAAAATTAAAAAAAAAACCATATTTTCTATATCATTATTTGAAAAAGATAAAAGATGAATATTATCTTAGCAAATATATTAATGTAATAATATTTTTAATGTTTATTTTTGATATATTATATCTAGAAAAATTTATTAACAAATATTATAAATATTTACATTTTAAGAAGCTATTATTTTTTATATCATTTTTTAATTATTTATATACAAGTGAAAATAATATATTATCTTTTCAAAAAAAACATGTACAAATTATTAATAATAATTCAGCTGACAAAACCATAGAATGTGATGACAAAAATATAAAGACTGACATTTTGTTAACAAATATAGATAATCCAAATGTACACAATTTATTATATGTAGATAAAAATGAAATTCAAAACGCTGAAAAAAATATATGTAATAATAATAATAATAATAATAATAATAATAATAATAGGTCTAGTGATAACCATACATCTCCAAATGTAGTAGAACAAGAAAAAAAGAATCATATTCTTTCTTATATATTTTACAAAAACAATTTTATAATGAATAAAAAAGAAAAATTATTTATTAATAGTAATACTCAAAATCATATTTCTTATTTTAAAAATAAATACGTTTCTTTGATTTATAAACATTTATTAAATGATAAAGGTAATGAAGAAGATAAACAACAATTATTGAGAATTTTTAATATTGTTCAAAACAACGCAAGAACAAATATAAATAGGAACATGCAATTTTTTCTACATATCAAAGCTTTAGTGTATTTAAAATTCGGATATATAAATAGAGCTCTACAAATCTTTTTGAAGTTAAACAATTATTTAAAAGTATTTTATATTATGATACATCATAATGTTAAGATATATGACGAAAGAATAAAAAGAAGGATTAAATATTATCTAGGTTCATCAGATTACTTTAATAAAAGTATTAAGAATGATAAATATGGGATATGTAAAATAAGTAATTATAAAAATAAAACCTTAAATAATAATATTAATAATATGAATATTATTAATAATATGGATAATATTAATAATATGGATAATATTAATCATATTGATAATATTAATCATATTGATAATATTAATCATATTGATAATATTAATCATATTTATAATATTTATAATAATTATAATAATTATTATCACAAATATGATGATGTAATGAAAAAATTAAACAACAATGAAAAAACAGTCCTTATAGAAAAATATTATGAAGATAATAAAAATGATGTTTTTATAAATAATATAAATTATGATGATATATTATATAATAAAGGAGAATCAAATAATTATAGTGATGATACATTGGTTTTTAAAAATAAAATAAATGAGCATAAAAAATTCGCAGTTAATAAAAAATATAAAATAATAAAATGTATTGATAATACATATACATTTAAAGTTAATAAATATTTATCAAAAAAAAAAATATATAAAAAATTATTTATGTTATATCATAAAATTGTTATTAATAAACATATTATGGATTTAAAAAATAAAGGTAATATTATATATAACACAAATGATGATATGAGCTTGAATGTAAACGATACGTTTGATGAAAGAAATAAATCATCTAATAGTATAGATTATATTATAGAAAAAGGTATAAATTATAATTCTGAATATTCGTTTTATGATAAACAAACAATGCTCTACTTATATAATCATCAACATTATATGATAAATAATATAAAACAAGAAAAAAATAAAAAAAATAAAAATTATAATCATATCATATCAGAAACACAAAGAGAAAAGCATATAAATTCTAATTTATTATGTAAAAAAGATATAAAATATACACACAACAAAAAATATAATATGTTATATATAAATAATAATAAATATATAAAAAACAAAATACATAAATATAATTCTGATACAAAAGTTTTACAGAATTATCTAAATAATAATATTAATCATCATATGAATTATTTTACATTAACATATTTATTAGAACAGTGCTTTTATAAAAATGATTTATGTGAAAACTATAACAATATATTATTAAATAATAAAAAGTCTATATTTAATTTCTTAAACAATATGAAAAAAAAAGGATATACTATATATAATGGACATATGAAAACAGACATAAAAAAAAATGAAGTTAACTTATTAGATATCAATGATTTCTATTTTCTAAATAATACAAATAACAAAACAGAAATCAATAAAAAAGATTCAGATACCAGTTTCTATTTTGATGAATATAATAATAAAGATACACAAGAAAATCAAAAACATAAATATCATATACAAAAAAGAAAAATATCTTCAAATGTTTATCTTTATGAAGGTATAAATAATAATCAATATGTTTCAAATATTTCTTCTTTCTGTTCGTTATGTTTGAATAATGTATATATTAATTCAAGCACACATAAGGAAACAAATAAAAAAAATACGCTTGTATTCTTTTTTTGTAATCATTTATATCATTTGAAGTGTCTCCACAATAGTGAGTTATTATGTAAGTCATGTGAAAGTTGACACATGTACGGTATATACAGTATATACCTATATATATATATATATATATATATATGTTCGTCTTTATATATATATTTCAATTTTTTTTTTTTTTTTCTTTTTTTCATCTCTCATTTTTGTGATATGTAAATAAAATAATATATATATATATATATATATATATATATATATATATATATATAATACCTCTTTCTTTTTATATTTTACAATTAAATTACCGTTAATTTGTATTTATGTAATTTAAATTTTTTTTTTTTTTTTTTTGTTTTTCGTGTATATAACATCTTAATTTTTTATTTTATATTACATTTACATAGGATAAAAATTATGTATGCAAAAAGACATTTGAATATATGTTTAATTAATATTATTAGAAATGTTTAAAAATAAATGAAACAATATTGTTCACATGAAAAAAAAAAAAAAAAAAAATGGAAAAATAAAAATAATAAAATAAATAAATAAAAAATAATAGGTAAAACTAATATATAAACATATATGTATATTTCACTTTTAACTATTATATTTCTCTTTTACAAAATCAAATATGACATCCGCATCTTGAATAGAAGCCACTTCTGTATCCTTTTTCTTTTCTAAAAAAATTAAAATAGTATAAATAGCGATATTATAAAAAATAAAAATATATATATATAAAAATATATATATAAAAATATATATATATATATATATATATATATGTGTATATATTTATGGTATGATATATTTTCTGTAGGTTACCCGAGTCTATTCTTATAACGTCAAAGTAATAAACAACATTGTCGTGTTTTATAGATATTGTACTATTTCTTGTAATACATGAATAATATCTCAACTTTTCTTCCAATATTTTCTATAAAAATATTGTACATATTAAAGGTATATATATGTATATATATATATATATATATATATATATATATATATTACTTTTCTTTATTTTACCTTTGGATTTTCCAAGTCAAAAAACTTCTTTTGATGAGGCTGTAACACGACACTTGAAGCTGTTTCCAATTTAACAAATCTAAGTCTAATTACATCAAAACAACTAAACAAGGAATCAAATTATATATATTTTTATTTTAATAAATAATTTTTTAAATATTTCAAATACTATATGTTTTTCAACATACAACATTTATCACTTTATTGATAATATTTTATAAATTTTGGATGTATCTTACTTCAAGTTTAAACTTTTCATTATCCATGTGGGCAAAAAAATGAAATTCTTTTTGGCCTTGAAATCAAGAACATTAATAAAAACTCTGTTAAGATCTTAACATATATAAATGTAAAATAATAATATAAATAAAATATATTATTTAATTAATTATTTATTATATAAATAAATAAATATATATATATATATATATATATATATATATATATATATGAACTCATTTATTTTTATTATTACTATTAATATTCTTGTAATTATTGAAAAGTGTTATATTGGGCATACACACATTTTTATAATTTTCCGAAGTCTTTACATTAACTTTTTCTATAACAAAATTCCATGGTACCTCAATGTGCTTATTTAATAGCTGAGCAGATAAAACAAAATGAAAAAATATTATATACTCAAAATATAAAACACAAATATGTATTAATATTAATATTTATATAAATTTTTATTTATTTCATTTTTTTAGGCATTACTATGTCATATATAAATATTGGCAAAGACGCCTTATCACTATATTGTATATTATTGTGACAAAAAGTCCCTGTAAAAAAGAAAATAAATGGATCGACAGTTATATATAGTCCTTAGAACACACATATAACATTTATTAGATTATTCATATTTAAACAATTATATATATATATATATATTTACCAACAAATGGGTTGAATTTTTCACATAAGGGTAATGTAATTAAATAAAATTCATTTTTGTCATTTCCCAAATTTATATTATTTAAATCATTAACATAAGACAAAAGCTATAAAGAAAGAAATGAATATTTTATATATATATATATATATATATATATAATTAATATTTAAAATGTAAATATGTACATAATTTAATTTGTGCATCTCACGTTAAACATATATTTCTTTTTCTTTCTATTATAACCTTCGTTTTATATATAGACTTCAGAGTATAATTTTTCAGTCTTGTAAATATATTCGAATAAGGCTTTTTTGTTCTATTCAATATTCCTTTGGCTAGCTGGCTGGTCACATAAGATTTCCTTGTTATTTTTTTAGCATAATTAATGTCTACATATAAACAAACAAAAAAAAAAAAAAAAAAAAAAAAACATACACATAAAATATAAATATATAAATATATATATGTATTCTTTTCCCTATTTGAAATATAATATAGGGATTTTAAATTTTAAAATTTTAATTTTTAATTTTAAATACATATTATTATTATTTTTTTTTTTTTAACATACTTATAGTATATAAGCAGATCACGAGTATATAAAGCACAATCCTAAACATTTTAGTATACTTTATTATATATCCACATTTTATCCATATATTAATTTTACCTTTTCCTTATTTATTTTACAAATATATTATAAATAAATAAATATAAATCATATATTATATATATATTATATATATATTATAATTCATTTTAATATAGTGATTATATAACAATAATTTTCCAAGCATTAAAAAAGAAAAATGAATATTTCATCAAAAAAATAGAAACAATAAATCACATTTAATGGAAGTTTTCAGATTTATGTAATACATAATATATATATATATATATATATTCTTTAAAATTAATATATACAAAAAATATATATATATATATATATATATATATATATATAACAAAAAAATGTTAAAATTTATAATTACACAATAATACAGTAATATAAAAAAGAAAACAAAGGTGTTTTTAATTTTTTGTTTTTGATTCCTTTTTATTTTTAATCCCTTTGATTACGTTTTAAGTATGATTATAATTCTTTTTTTTTTTTATGAACATGTGTAATATTATATGTACATATTAATATAGATTTATTTATATAGCTCATCCATCTATATTTTATAAAACTATAATGAAATAATTCAATATATTATATAAAATATATATAATATATATATATATATATATATATATAATATAAAACACTTCTAAATATTTTTATTTATGTATTTTATTTAAAAAAAAACTATTACTTGTCAATGTGCTAAAATTTTAAGGAGAATTATAAGTTGAAATAATTTCGTTAAAATATATTCATTAGAAATAAAATGTAATTAAATTATGAATAGAACAAAGATTATAAAGTAGCACAGCGATAAAAAAAATAGAAAAAAAAAAACAAAAACAAAAAAAATAAAAATAATAATAACAATAACATGAAAATGTTAAAATATTAATTATACTTATATATATATATATATATATATAATATTCTTTTAATAATATCTTCATTTATCATATATACAATTTGTGTAAAGTGGTACATGTTCTTAATATTATAATTAAGTTTTACAAAGATATGAAAAATTATATATCATTGCAAAATATATAATTTGCGAATTAAACTCTTATTTACATTTAAAAATTAATGTAGTTATGAGTTGTCCCTTAATACCAGCATATGTTATAGTTTCATAAAATATTTCATCTATTAAAACTAATGCAATATTTAAATTATTTTTATTGAATTCATTTATTATTTGTAATAATTCATCCTTGCAAGCATTGCATGAAGTTATACAAAAGAAAGTATCAGTTTGTAAAAAATATGCAATTTGTTTAAAATATTCATTTGTTTTATTATTCATAAAGAATACATCAAATGTACCTTTATCATTTATTAAATTATAATTTTTATTTAATTTGGAATTCTGTATTTCTTTGTCTATTAAACATATATCCATAACTTCTACATATATAGGACTATTTGCAAATAATATTTTGGCTAGTTCTATAGCTGTAGAAGAAAAATCAAAACCATATAAATTCATAAATCCTTTCTCATATAATTTATATAAAAATAAACCATTCCCACACCCAATATCAAGGATAGTTATATTTTTCTTTTGTTCATTCTGACTAAATTTATTATCAATCCAATTCATTATTTTATCGCAGTTTTCTTCAAACCATTCTTCTAATTCAATATTTGATTCTTCATAGTTTTTCTTTTCATTTATATATATTTCCTCCCAGTAACTTAATTTATGTAATTCAGAAGAAACCATACTTGTCGTAATTAATATAAATGTATATAAAATTTTAAATTAAATTAATATAAATATAATTTTTTATTGCTATACTATTTTTATTATATATATATATATATTTTAATTTTATGTTATTTTTGGAGGATTATATTTTATGAACTTAAAAATACTTACTATATATTTTTATAAAATATGTAGTTAAGAATTCATATTCCTTTTAAAGATTATTTAGGTAATATTATAAATATAAATAAATAAATATAGATATAAATATATATATATATATATATATATATATATATATATTTATATTTATATTTATATATACCTCTATATATTTGCTATAAAATTATAAGCATTTAAAATTTTTCATTATAATAATAATCATATATAAATATATATATTTTTTATTACATGATATGAAGCCCCGTTACATATTATTTGGTAAAACAAAAAAAATAATTATATTTCTATAACATAATATATATTATAAAAGAGTATATTTAATTTTTTTTACCATATTATATTTATAAGAATTGTAGAATATATTAATTAATATATGATTAATTATATATATATATATATATATATATAAGTATATATATAGTTATCTCTTATTCAATTTGGAATCAGAATTAAAAAAAAAAATTTTTTTATAAGAAAAACATTTCAAGATATAATGTATTAAGTAACAATTAGATTAAAAAAAAAAAAAAAAAAAAAAAAAGACAAATAATTTGTTATCAATGTTTTTGTAACATTTAAAATATTAAAATGATATTAAAAAAAAAAAAGAAAAAAAATTTAAATAAGACCATCATTATATTATAAATATATTTATACTTTAAAAGTGTATAAATCTTATATTGATATTAAAAAGAAGAACAAATTATTCTCTATTTTGAAATATTCAAAAAATTGAATTAACATTTATTCCTTGAACTCCAAAAGAAAAAAAAAAAAAAATAAAATATAAGTATATACTATATAATTTTTTTTTTTATAAAAACAAGTTATATTAAAAAATATAGGTTTAAGTTTTTCCAAAATATTAGTCAAAATTTTTGTTTATTAAATTATACACATATTTTATATATAAATAAGAAAAAATATGTATATATTATATATGCACATAATTATATTTTATAAGTATTAAGACAATTTTTTATTTTTTTTTTTTCCATAAATATTTTATTATATGTATTATAAATATAATGCATATATATATTTATATATACTATATATATCAATAAAATAATATTATTTAGAAAAAAAAAAATAAAATAAAATAAAATAATCTATATATATAAAATTAAAAATAAAAAGACAAAATAAAAAATTATGCACATGTCAGGTTTTTTTTTAAAAAAAAAAAAAAAAATGTGCATATTTTGTAATAAATATGATGAAATTAATTAAAACAAAAATGAGTATTAATATATATATATATATATATATATATATATATATATATATAATACTTATAAAATAATATATATACATATAATATATAAATAATATATGAAAAGTAATATAAATATATACGCCTTAATTACATATATATATATATATATATATATATATATTTACAATATGGCAACATAAATAAAATAATATAGTATTGAAAAAAAAAAAAAAAAAAATCATTTATTTTGTTACGTAAAATATTAATATCGCGGATTGTTATAAAAGGCATTGAAGGAATCTAAATTACCAGGGTAATTAAGTTGATAACCATGTGGAACATTGGTATAAACATTCGGAACAAAGGATACAGGATAGTTAAATGTATTTGGGGCTTCATTTTCATGATGATACATTGGTGTTCTTCTTACAAAATTGTTTCTATTATTTAAATTATTTTTTTGATAATAATTAAAATTTTGATTTTTTTTCACATAATTTTGATTATTTTGAAATTTTTTAAAATTTTGTGAAACGGCAAAATGTAAGAAAACTACCCTATTATCTATAATACGCTCAGGTTGTTGCATCACTTTAAAAGCTTCTCTTGGAGAAGAGAAAGTTAAAAAGCCATATCCTTTTGATTTTCCTTCATTGTCATGTATAATAACACATTCTTCTAATTTCCCGTACTTTTCAAAAATTGAACGTAATGTACCAACATTTGTTTTTTGAGATAAGTTTCTTACAAATAATTTATTTTGATAATGATCAGTAAAAGGATCAGCCACTAAACGTACTTGTAATTCTTTATTATCCATTGTATGACTACTTTTCAAACATTTCTGAACTGATTCCACATATTTAAATGTAACAAAACCATATCCTTTTGATCTACCTTCCTTTTCTCTAACAATTATCCCATCTTCAATTTCACCAAAACTTTCAAAATATTTCAAAAATTGTTCATCTCTAGTACTGAAAGGAATATTTCTAACCATCAAACGTCTAGTTGAAGGAGAAGATGCTACTGCTTCGTTACATTTTTCCCTTATATCTTCATGTATTAAAGCAGAAGTCGCTAATATATCAATCAGCTGTTCTTTTGATAAAGGTGCTATAAGTCTTCTTAATTTTTCTGCTTCTGATTCATCATCTTTTACTGATTTATTATCCTCTCCTAAAGACTTTTCATCATGTTCTTCTTCATCTCCCTTTATAGATATACTATCATTATTATTATTATTATTATTATTATCTTCCTTTATTGACTTATGATCTTCATCCCTTAAAGATTTATCGTCTATATTATGTTCCTCAACACTCTTTTTATCCTGTGCTGAATGTTCATTTGAATTATTTGAATTATAATTAATATTCTCTTCTGATGTCATTTTTTTTTAATTTTTTTTTTCAAAATTTTAAAAAATATATAAATAATAAAAAAAAAAAAAATAAAAAAAAAAAATAAAATTAAAAAAAATAATAATAATAAAAAACAATCAATTAAGATAAAAATAAATAAATAAATAATATTAGGGTAATAATAATGATATCTAAAATAAAAAAAAAAAAATATAATAAAACAAAAATATTAATAATTATATAAGGTTATAAATATAACGGAAAGGAAGTTTAACATATTATTTGTTAAATGGGACTCGATTTATTAAGCGTTTGGTTTTTCTGTTTAACAGTAAGAAGATATTATTATTACTTTTTCTTTTTTTTTCTTCAATTCCTTTTTTTCCAATCTACTTTTAAATCATATTTTTTTATATAGAATATAAATACAGAAAAATTTATGTGTATGCCATATAACAATAATTATATAATCGTAATATCACCCATATATATATATAATAATATGTGTGTTAAACCTTTGTATTTTTTTATATAAGCATATATTAATACGCAAAACAAAATGTTTTAATAAATATAAAAAAAAAAGTACAAATATATATATATAATATATATATGTGTAATTATATATATGTGTAATTATATATATGTTAATAATATATTATTATATACTATAATGCAATTTAGGCTTCTTTCATATATTATTAATTGTGGTTTACTTTCTTCACATTAAAACATATATATATTATATATATATATATATATATAGAATATTTACAAGTATCAAAAAAAAAAAAATAAATAAAAACAAAAAATGTATATAATATATAAATATATATTATATATACACATAATATTATGGAAGCAACTATTTGCAAAAAAAAAAAAAAAAAAAAAAAAAAAAAAAAAAAAAACTATATGTTTAAAACATATACATAATAAGGAAAAGTAAATATATATATATATATATATATATATATATATATATATAAAACTAGATTAATTTATCATATATATCATATATATATATATAAACATATATATATTACATATAGAATAAATCTTCAAAACATTTTTTTTTTTCATATATATTATAAAAAAAAAAACTAATAAAATGATTACAAATAAACAAACTAAATATTTACATAAAATAAAATATTTATAATTCTATGTAAATATTTATATAATAATATTATATATAAATAAAGTTAAAAAAAAATTAAAAAAAAAATGTTTTGTTCTTTTGCTTTTTTCCTCTTTTTGCTTAATTTTTGTTTTTTCTTTTAATATTTTCTTTTTTTTTTTTTTTTTTTTCAATGGTACTTTCCATTTACATATAAAAATAAGGTTTAAAAATATTAAAAAAAAATGAAAAACAATAAAAATATTATAGTTCAAATAAATTCAAAAATTCTTAAAACAAGAAAAACTTAATTTTATAAATTTTTTTTTTTTTTTTAGTATTATAATTTTTTAGAAATTTATATAAATAAATAATTATATAATATTTATATAATATATATTTTTATATATTATATATTTTATTATTATTATTATTATTTATAATATATATATAAATAACAAAAATATTGTTTTAAAAAAAATAAAAAATATATTTTTTTTTAATTATATTAAAATAAATAAATATATATATTATAAACAAAATATATTGTTGTTATATATATAATATATATAATATAAATTATATAAAATATATTTTATAATATTTTTTAAATATTATATATTGATATAATTATATTATATATATTGTAGAAAATATATTTTTCTATATATATATATTAATTTATATATATTATAAATATAACATAAAAATATTATTTAACATAATTATATATATATAAATTATATAATATATATATATATATATATATATATATATATATATATAATATAATAATATAATATATTAGAATAAATATAAAATATAAATAAATTAATTATAATACAATAAAATAAATATATAAATGATATATAAAAAATATACATAAAATAATAATAATAATAAAAAAAAAAAAGGCATTAGGATAAGATAAGATTATTCCCTTCTTTTTTCTTTCTTTTTTTATTTATATATTTTATATTTATGTTTTTTATTTATGCATATTATATATATTATATATATAATTATATATATATATATATATAAATTATATTTTAAACAATTCTTAAGTTCTTCTACGAAAAAAGAAAATTTAATAAACGTAAAAACATTAATTCAATAATTTCTCAGAGTTCATAAAAAATAATCAAAAAATAAAAACACTCCTTTTTTCCCTTTCTTCTTTTTTTATACATAAATAAACAACAATCAAAAATAAAATTAAAAATGTGGAAAATGATAATAATAATTAAAATCGATAAATAAAATATACTTAATATATATATTTTGTTTATGCTGTATATATTAAAAAAAAAGAATTTCTTATTTTTTTATTATTTTATTTTATTTTTATTTTTTTTTTTTGGTTTTTTGGGTTTTTTTTTTTATAAATATAAAATTTAAGAAATTTTGTTCTTTATTTATTTTTATATATTATATTATATATTAATATTATTTATATCTAAATAATTTTATACTCAGTTATATATAATAATTCTATATAAAATTATTATATTTATTATAAATATAATAATAATAAATAATATATTTTTTTTTTTACATATTCAAATATTACCTATTTGCATGTTTTCTTCCTTTAATATTTATTTTTATTTGTTGCATGCTTTTTTTTATTTATAATTTTCTTTCTTCATTTTTGGATATTATATATATATTATATATATAATATATATACATATAATACTAATAAATAATACGTATAATGAAAAATATATATATATATATATATATATTATATATAAATATATATATATATATAGTGATGTCAAAAAATATTTTTAAGCATAATAATAAAAATGGAATAAATATATGAATAAATAATATAATATATATAATTATATGTATTTATATAATTATATAATAAAGAAATAGAGGAAGATATAAAAATGAAATATATATAATATATATATATATATATATATATATATATATAATATAATATAATAAATATATATGAATACCTTTGTGCGTGTACAACTTTTTATAAAAGTAGTCCTTTCTTCTACATTATAATTTTAGATAAAAGAAAAACGAATGAATAAAATATTTTAATTATAATAAAGTAGAAGAAAAATTAATGAAATTTAAATAATATATCCTTGTTCATTTTTATTTTATTTTATTATATTTTTCATATATTATTTATTTTAAAAATGCTTAATTCTATATATATATATATATATATTAGATATATAGATATTTTTTCTTATAAGCAAAATCGTACCTTTCATATAAAATTATATAAGGCAAATGATATAATATTTATATAATATTAACTATTTATAAAAACTTGACGTATTTATAATAAAATATAATATTTTAATAACGAATACACCAAATAACTGCATATAATATAAATTCTATTTAAAAAATTTAAAAAAAAAAAAATTCAATTTTATCAATTTTGTCAAGAATGAACTTTTGGGGGTGCATGCCAAGCAATCTTTTCATTTTTTCTTTTTATAATTTTTTTTTCTTTTTTCCCAGTTTTTCGTGTTATTCCCAGTTTTTTTGGTTTTTCTCAGCCTTTCTTGTTTTTCCCAGTCTTTCTTGTTTTTCACAGTTTTTCTTGCTTTCCCCAGTTTTTCTTGTTTTTCCCAGTTTTTCTTGTTTTTCCCAGTTTTTCTTGTTTTTCCCAGTTTTTCTTGTTTTTCCCAGTTTTTCTTGTTTTTCCCAGTTTTTCTTGTTTTTCCACGTTTTTCTTGTTTTTCCACGTTTTTCTTGTTTTTCCACGTTTTTCTTGTTTTTCGTGTTTTTCCACGTTTTTCTTGTTTTTCCCAATTTTTCTTTTACCTTTTTTATTTCTGTTACAATTTTGTACAAAAAAATATCATGGATATACGAATTGATAAATCTGTTTTTTGATGGATTTAAAAAAAAAAAAATGAATAATGTAAATATAAATATCTGTATTATTATTATTATTGTTATTATATAATCATTGATATTGGGATATATCATTTAAAAATATATTTTTTTTTCCAACATTTCTTTTAATATTAATGTAGACATGTAATTATATGTATATATATTTTTTTATATATGTATTTTTTTTTTTTTTTTTTTTTACTCAATATAAAAAAGATTAATATATATATTATATATATATATATATATATATATATATATATATATATATATATATATTAATATATTTATTTATACATGTATCTATATAATTTATATTAAACAATAATATATATATGAATGGTACTTATTATGTACAACTTCTTTATTGTATTTTTATAAGATTTTAATTATTACACTTCTTAAATATGATTATAATTTAATCTTGAATGTTAAATATACCTATATAATACATGTATGTAATATTATGATGTAGGAAAAAATGAATATAAGAAAATACATTATTTATTATATATAAAAGAGGAAGTATATCTTTTTTTAACATGTGAATAATATTTACCCAGGTTATATATATATAATATATATATATATATATATAAGTATTCAATTACATTTTATATTATAATCTTCAGAACATATAATATTGAAAGGTTGGTTATTATAAAATAAATAACATAAGCATTTATGTTCAAACTTAATTTTATCTTATGTCCAATATATATATATATATATAGAAAGGGAAAAAATTAAATAAATAGTTTTGAAAAATTGATTGATATAAAGGTATAAGGATCATATAAATTTTTTGAATTATATGAATATAATTATTTCTCTTTTTTAATCGTGTTTTATTATGTATATATTAATAGTTATATAATATAGATGTTTTAATTATTCTTTCCTGCTAATATAAAATACAATTAAGAATTTACAGAAGAATAGAAAAAAAAAAAAACATAACAAGCACAATTGAAATTGTATAATATATTAGAACAGCGCATCACCTTCTTAAAAATTTTAAAAACAAATGAAAATATATTTTTTTTATTTAAATAACATATGTGTATTATTCTATATAAAAACAATACATACATTTTATTTCTCTATCCTTTCATCATTTAACCAATAATTCAAATGATTTTATTTTTCATGTTTATTCAAATACAATAAAATGTATATTATTACATATTAAAGAATCATTAAACAAAAAAAAAAATATATATATATATATATATATATATTTTTTATATAAAGCTAATATATTAGGGAAAATATAAAAATGCATATATTAAATATATACATATATTTATACCTATATACTTGTACACATATTAAATATATACATATACATTTACATATATAATTAAGAGGTTTATTGTGTAAATTCATTTGAAATTTTAAAGGGTCAAAAAGGAATATACATATATTAAAAATTATATGAATAAATAAATAAATAAATAAATATATATATATATATATATATATATATATTATAAGCTATTTTTACATTTTTATATATTTATTTTTTATTCTTATTATATTACATTATATTATATTTTTTTTTTTTTTTTCCCAAGTGCAATTAATCATACTACTTATTCTTATATATATATATATATATATATATATGTAAGTTAATATTACATAATATAAAAGAAAAAAAAAAAAAAAAAAAAAAATTATAAATATAATAAAATTTATATATATATATATATATATATATATTTCTTTATTTAATCGTTAAAATTCAATATATTACTTTATATTAATATATTTTGTGAAAATAACAAAGAAAAAAATTTATCTATTTTCCAATTGTTCCATTTTGTATAAATACAGAAATATTTAATAAAAAGATAAATAAATTATATTTATATTTTTTAAAATATTTGCTTATTTTCATATATATATATATATAATATATAAAATAATTTAAAAAAAAAAAAATGTTTTTATTAAACAACGAAAAGGAAGAATCACCTAAGGATATTTTGTTGAATGAATTTAAATATAAAATAAGAATTTTGGCAGGTATAATGTTTGCTATTAAAGCGATTCCCATGGTTATCAATGTGTTTAATGAAAAAACAGAATAACCCAAAAGAAAAGGGAAAGAAATATGTGTATACTGTTTAAGTGATAAATGAGATTAATTGAATTATGTTAAATATAAAATAACTGAAGATATTAAATGGAAATTCTGAAAGGAAAAGAAATGTAAGGAGATATTTGATATAAGCTCTCACTTTTTTCTTTTTTTTGAATATTATAATATAATATATAATAACTTTGTTAAATGAAGAATAGCGTTTGAAATTTTACATATAATGATACATATATATATATATATATATATATAATAATATCACGACTTCATTTTATATATATATATATTTTTTTTTTTCTTTTTTTTTATAATTTTCAATATTCCTATACAAAACAGTGTTGTAATATTTATATCCACAATTTTTAAAATAAATGTAAAATATAAATATATTAAATATATTATATGCCACATTTTATCAAGTATGATGGTGATAATATGTTGTTACATTATAATATATATAATATGAATATATATTGTATGTACAAATTTGTTTATTCGCGTAATATTATATATATATATATATATATATATATATATACATAATATATTATTTAAAATAAAAAAGATATTGTAATATATAAAACATATAATTCATTTTGAAGTTATTAAAAAATCCAATAAGAAGAAAAAATTTCATTACATAAATTATACAAAAATAAATAAATAAATAAATATATATATATATATATATATATTTATATTTATATACAAATGTATTCACATAATAATATTATAATGCTTTAATATATATTATTCATTATATTATTATTTTATTTTATATAATTTTTTTTTTTTTTTTTTGGAAAAATTCAAATAATATAAATCATTTTGATATTTATTTATATTTTATTTAATAACTATATATTTACTTTTAAACTCTTGTAAAACTTGTTCGTTCTTTTTATAAAAAATTAAATATATTCGGAAATATATATATGATATATTATATATATATATATAATATGTTATACATATCCTTATTTTTAAAAAATAACTGTTATATATATAAAACTTTTGAAAAAAAAATATATTATATTATATATTTTCATATGGACAAAAGAAATAAATATAAATATAAATATAAATATACATATTATATATATTTTATAATTTTTTTTGTACATTTCTTAATATATAAAAAAATATATTACTAAATGTTGTTTGAAACGCATAATCTTTTTTAAATCCAAAAAAAAAAAAAAAAAAGGAAAAAATTATATATACATATATTTATTCATTTATTTTTATAGTTGGAAAAAGGAAAAATCCAAGTGCATTATTATTTTCACAAATATATAAAAAAATAAATTTTATATTTTGTATAATATTACAAATGTTATATTTTATTTATAATATGTAATTATGAAATAAGTACAAGGTAAATAAGATATGTCTGTATTTTTTAAAACTCATTAAAGGAATTAAAGATAAAGGAATATGTATCCATCCATACATAAATAAATAAATGAATAAATAAATAAATGAATAAATAAATAAATGAATAAATAAATAAATAAATAAATAAATAAATAAATGAATAAATAAATGAATAAATAAATAAATAAATAAATAAATAAATGAATAAATAAATAAATAAATAAATGAATAAATAAATAAATGAATAAATAAATAAATAAATAAATACATATAATTATTTTTGGTAAGTACTAATGTATATATAATTTTTTATAACACACGTTTATAACATATATATAACATACTTATATTTATTTATGTGATAACAATTTTTCTTTTTTTTTGTGTACATATTTATATGTGCATATACTCAAATTCCTTGAGAAAAAAAAGAAAAAAAATATGGACGAGTATGATTATAATTATACTACTTATGATATAGATAACTTTACAAATAATTTTGAAGATAATATAATTAATTATAATCAGATCGATTTTATAAACGACAACAGAGAAGTTAATAATTATGCCAACGAATTTTATGTATATGATGACGATGTAATAGAAGAAAATGTATCAGAAAAAACAATTCATAAAAACGTTTTATCAAATGATAATCAATATGAGAATATTTTAATTAATACATCAAATGAAATAAAAACAATTATTAGTAATAAAGATAATTCACTTTTAAAAAAAAGAAAAATAATTAATGATTTTCTTTTAAATATAAAAAAAATGAAGAAAAATGACACACTTTGTATTATATGTTTACAAAATGAAAAGAAGTATACATTTACCTGTTGTCATCAATATTATTGTTCCTTAGAATGTTTTAAAAAACATGATCAACAGAAATGTCTAAATCAATATAAAAATGAAGATAAAATATTTGCAAATGATAATATAAATATGGATGATATAAAAAATATTAATCATCAAAAATATGAAGATACATATTATTATCAAAATGAAGAAGACATCAATAACAAACAAAATGATAAAATCATTCAAAATACTCCTGAGCTAGCCAACAAAAATAAAAAAAATGAAATAAATAATATTAATGATATAGATACACCATGTTTAAATCTTCAAAATAATAATCAATCAACATCATTATTAAACAATGATAATATAACAAATAATAATGAAAATTTTGAATCATCTGATGATTATACAGATGATTATGATATCTTAACAGAAGTACAAAAAAAAAAATTAAAAGAAGATCATACTTTAAAAATACTATTAAAAAATAATTATGTAAGGGCAGTTTTTAAACAATTTACATTATCAAATGATAAAATAGCATATCTATCTCATTATATAAATGATCCTACTATAGTTCAAGTTATTGATCAAATAATGAAGACAATAGATGATACTTAATTTTTTTAATTCAAAATACTTTGAAAATTTACTATATTTGTACATGAAAAAAATTTTTTTTTAAAAGTCGATTTGTTATATGTATAAATAAATATATAAATATATGGAAGAATAAAAAAAAATATATATATATAAGAAAATTGTTACATTTAATGTGATATATGATAAATATATATTCATACATATATATATATATATATATATATATATATATATATGTGTGTTTATTTATTTTTATTTAATTTTTTTATTTTACTTGCTTGCAAAACTTTTTATTTCGAAACAACATTTGTATAACTAGTTCTTCTCAGTTTATTTAAACGCTTAAAGGCCATAGCTGTTGAATCAATTGAATTAAGACTACTACTATCACTTTTATTATATTCATCATCTATATCTGAATGATAATTTTTCACACTTGCATATTCATTTATGCTTGAGTCGTCTTTATCATTATCTGTATTTTCATCACTAGAACTTGAATTCATTTCTGCAATTCTTTTTTTTATACTATTATTATGTTGATAATTATCTATGTGTTTATCTTCCTTAATATTTTTAATTTCTTCTTTACTTTCACTTCTCAGTGTAGATTGTTCCTTATATGCATATGTAATATTATCATTACTTCTAAGAGATAATGTATTTACATTAGTTTCTATACTCGAAATATTATCATATTTACTCTTACTTTTAACTTTTTCATTATTTATGTCATTTATGTGATTCATCTCTGCCATTTCTTCTGCTGGTATGTCTTCAATGTGTTGAGGTATGTCTTTACCATCAAAATGGACAACATTTTGAATATTCTCATTATGATTAATGTCATCATATGTATTTGTTTCAATATCCTTGGGAATCTTAGAATCAATATTCGTGTTCATATTAGAAACCGTACTAATTCTTTGCTGTCTTCTCAAAACATCTCTCATTTTAATCATATTTTCTAAACTTGTATTTACTGGACTATTATCATTACTATTATTATTATTATTATTATTATTATTATTATCATTATTATTATTATTATTTATTTCGTTTAATATTTCTTTGGTAGTCATTCGATCTTCATTTATTTCTGCGCCTGATCCCCTTGGAATCAAGGGATATACAAAATTTCTATTATGTAAAGATTCTATATATTTTACATAATCTTGTATAACTTCTTCATATATTGTTTCTTCTTTTAGTTCATTTATTTTGTTTAAATCTAGAAGATTATCCTGTGGGTTGTCTGTTATTGCTTTTTCTTGATTAATATCATTATTTTCCATATGATAATTGTAATTTTTTATTAAATTATTTTTAATAAAGTACTGTTTAATTTGTTCTATATTATTGTATATACACTCCTTAAGTACTTCACAATATCTGATTTCATTTTTTGATTTAATAATATCTGACGAATGCATACAAAAATTGATTAAAACATAAAAACTTTTTAAATCTTTAATTGTATCATTTACATTTATTTGAGCACTTTTAAATAATATGGTAGATTTGTATTCATTTATTTTTTTATTATTAATAAATTCATCATTTTCATTCTTTTGTTCATCTGTTTGTGGATCTATATTTATATCATTTGTAATATTGGTCTCTAAAGAGTTATTTTTATTTATATGTTTCGTTTGCTGTTCATTAGTTTCATCAACTGATTCATTTATATTTTTCTTTTTTTTCCTTCCTCTTTTTTTTACTTCTTTTGTTTCATAAGAATTTTTCTTTTCTATATTTTGCATATCTGTTAAATCTTGAAATAAATATATGTGAATAATTTTATAAACGAGCTCGATAATATTTGATCTGTTTGTTAAAGCTATACCCTTTTCAATTATAATTAGTAGTATCCACTTAATATATTTTGCCATGTTATACACTAAAAAATTAATATTGGCTTTATGTAATATAGTAAATATCATAAAAGTTAATATGTTTGTAAAATGTGCTGTTTTTAAATTATATTTTAAAATGGCTTCTGATGTTTTAAAAATAATTTGTTCAAAAGTATAATGAAATATTAATAAATTATTTTCACTCATAGATGGATACATAGAAAATATAGAAAATAGAAATAATTTATCATGTGAATTTATATTTGTCATATTATAGGTACTAATTTTTTTAAAATCTTGTACACAATTATATGTAGCTGGAGATATTAAAAAACACATTTCAAATAAAGCTCTTAACTTATTTGATGATCTTTTTATTAATATATATAATTCTTCGTTTGTAATATTGTATACATGATTACCTAAATATTCTGTTAATAATAATTTACAGATAACTCTTAAACATATGGATTGAATATATTTACTTGTATTCAAATTTCCGTTTAAATAATTCCATAAGCTTTCAACAGCATCAACAATTAATTCATCATTGTTTAAATTTGGATGTGTCATTAAGAGATCTCCTAAAACACAAATATATATCTCACACCTTAGAGAATTTATTTCTAACTTTTCTAATAATTCTTTATAATCATACCAAGCATCTTGGTTAGTCGAAAAATAGTTTAGTAAATATTCATTAGGTGAATTATATTCATAAAAAATATAATTCTTTTTATTTACATCCTCATCAAAATTATTATTATTACTATTATTGTTGTTGTTTTGGATGGTGTTATTTTGGTTGGTATTGCTATTTATATTCTGATCTAACTTATCGTTAAAAGACATAATATCTATATTACCCTTATTATATATATTAGGATATATACTTGCATGTATCTCTTCTATACTTAATAAACAAGTATTTAATACTTCGCATGTATCTACAATAGCTGTTTTGTATGCATATATTTGTTTCTTTAATTCTTCATCATTTCCTATAAACATGCACCAATTACCTAAACATTTCGAAACTAAAATATCATAAAACTGATCTTCAATTTCTTTATCATCCCACTCTGGCATAACAGAACAACAAAAATTTAATGCAGGTAATAATAATTCATTTGGAAACTCACGAAGAGCGGAATCAAAAGAACAGTGTGATTTACTTTTACATAAAAAACATTCTAAAATAAATAATATCCTTAACCATCTTCTTTTCAATTCTAATCTTAATAAACTTAACATAGTAATTTGTTTTAAAAATATTTCTGTGTGAAATCTTATCTGTTCATGGAAAGTATATACATGCATTGATGTATTAGATGTATTATTAATATCACAATTTTTCTTATTTCCATTATCATCATGATAACTATAACTATTAATAATATCATTATTATTAATATCATTATTATTAATATCATTATTATTAATATCATTTCTATTATTATCATTTCTATTATTACTATTTGCCCTTTCATGCTCTTTTACCTTCTCCATCTCTGATAAGTCTTTAATTTTTGCCTCAGTCACATCTAACTTATGTTGCATTTTTTTACATAAAATTAATAAATGCTCAATGGATAATGTATTTAAATGCTTCTTCCTTATAATATCAAATATACTATCATTCTCAACATTCATTATATTACTAAATATTACAGTTAAGGGGTTTGCATCCACTTGTTCAAAAGACTTATAATTTTTAGACAACCTGTTTGGTTCATCAGGAAATCCTTTTATTATTTCTTTTTCTTGTATAAAAACATTTTCATTCTCTTCATTATTTTCAAAAGGTTCTTTTATTTCAGATATAATACCTAAAACATGGTTCGTTAAATTTATCTCGATATCATTCACATCATTATTCTTATTTTTTATATATATCATTTGTCTTAATAAATCTATACATGCATATATATAGCTATTACTTAGCCAGTACGCACATGTAATATGTCCTTTTTGTAACTTGTAATAATTTACACCCGTATTATTTAGCATGCCTTTGATAATAACTTCTCGGAGGGGACCTGTTAATAAAATAGTAGAACAACACTTTAAAATTTTTTCGACTTGATAAATTTCTATGATATCTAAATATTTACATATTAGTAGCAAATTCTTAATATTACATAAATAATTATAATTTTCATTTATATTATCTTCATTTATTAAGACATTTTCATGTGTATTTGAGGATTCTCCATCTCCTTTGTTGTTAAATTCATTACCATCATTATTATGATCATTATTATTATGTGTATTATTATTATGATCATTATTATTATGTTCATTATTTATGTGAACATTAGAATCAGACGTTTTGATTATCGTACGGTAATATATACATTTATCACAGAAATCATCATCAAATATAGACGTTTGTATGTATTTATTTTTTTGGTTATCTTCTATAGAGTTTACATAGATATTACCCTTTCCACAAGTACAAAATAAAGATTGTTCATATGATTGATCTCCATCATTATTTTCAACACAATTAATATAATTTTTTCTATTATAATATAATCTCTCATTAAACCTACTAAGATACAAATAATAATATATTGTATTAATAACTTGTAGAGCATCGATTTTTTCTTTTTCTTGTTCATCTGAAAAATGTTGAACGTAAATACGTAACATATATAATTCGGCTACATTTAAAGAAAATAAATTATTTAAACAATAATTAAACCAATTTTCATTATATGTACTAGTATCATTTCTTAAAATCTTACAATCATATTCTTTTTTTTCATCATATAGTTCCATACTTACACTTTTAATTAAATCTTTACGTATATTATTCAAATGTACTTTACATATCTGTTCTACGATTAAATCATTATCTATATCACTATTTAAAATATGCAATAATAAATTTTCTATTTTATCATCAAAATGTTGAACCCAGTGTAAAATCATTCGATAACAACTTTCTCTTACTGATTTCTCTTTATCGTTTAAACCACATAATAATAATTCAAACTTCATATCTGAAGGAATATAAAAATAATAATTCTTTAATTTATCGTATACACTACTTCTAACATTATGATTAATATCATTTATTCTTATTAAAAAATTTTTCAAGATTATAAGATATTCGCTATTATTATTATTATTTTTATTATTATTTTGCTGTTCTTGTTGTTGAGCATCAGAATGAGAATATTGACCCCCATTATTATTATTATTATTATTATTATTATTATTATTGTTATTATTATTATTATTATTATTGTGGGAAGTAGATGTTGTATAATCCTGTACATTTATTGATATATTTTTTATAGCATTAATTCTGACCATATTATGTACATCATCAAGACATTTTAAAAAGCTACCTTTTGTATTAAAATCTTGAAAAGGTTCTAATATATTTAAACATAAAACTCTAATATTATGATCTTTATCATTTAATAAAGATAAAAAAATATTTACATGTTTTTTACATAATTTATTTGATACATCAATTTGTAAAGCACATGCCTTTTTAACTAATGATTTTATAACCTTACACATATTTATTCTTTGTTTCTTATCTTTAATAAAAACATTATCTAATAATCGATTCCACAACCTTGTTATTAGTTCATATTCTTGAACACTATTATTACCTTCCATATAATTTTGATTACTTTTCTTTTTCTTATTTTTATTTTCACTTAATATTATATCACAGTAATATAATATATCAAATAAAAATTCTACAATTTTATTAAAATTCTCATCTTTATTATTTACTTTTATTATATTTAAAAGGATACGAGAACATATCTCGTAAATACAATACGGATTTATATACTTTTTATATACTATATCATATACATTACCTTTTATTATATTTTTTAAAATATCTTTAATATATGTAAATCCTGTCTCACTATCATATTTATTTATATATACATAATGTATTGTTCGTATTATATTTTTTATATGAATATTCTCATTCTTTATTTTTAAATTCATCAAATTGGATATGTTATCATTATTTGAGCGCTTGCTTTTATTCTCCTCATTTCTTTCAAGATTCTTTTTCAGCTTCGTCGACTTCATGATATATTTTGGGGTCTTTTTTAAAAAGATGTATTTAAAGATATGTAAGAAAATTAGAGTGTCAATATATATATATATATATATATATATATATTTATATAAAGATACACAATTATATTATATGTGAACTACACCAAAAAAAAAAAAAAAAAAAAAAAAAAAAATTACAAAATTTAAAACTATTATTTTACATAATCAAAATGTTAACACATTTTACACATTTTTAAAGTGTCAACCTTTTGATATTATTTTATAAAATCCTTTTTATATAAAAAAACAGAAAAAAAAAAAAATAATAATAATAAAAATAAATTTAAAAGAAAAAAAAAAAAAAAAAAAAAAAAAAAAAAAAAAAAAAGGTGAGAGATATTTAAATGAAAAAACACAATAGTTATTATATTAATTAGGAAAGATGTCACAGTGGATGTTTAAAATTAAATAATAATAAAAGAAAAGAAAATTTTATTATATAAAATTTACATTTTAATAGTATTGAAAAAAAAAAAAAAAAAAAATTGACATGTTTCTACGCATTAAATAGGAATACAAATATAAATATATACCTACATTTTTTTTAATTTTTCTCTATTAAATTATGATAATTACGTATTATATATACACTTTAAACGAAATTTTTTTTTTTTTTAATACATATATATTTATATATATATATATATGTATGTATCACTTTTTCGTGTGCGTTTCAAAAAGGAAAAAAAAATATATATATATATATATATGTATTACAAATTTACTTTAAAAAATTAGGAGATTTTAAAATATGGCATTTTAAATATTAAAATGAGATTTTTTAACACATATATTAAAAAAAAATATAAATCAATAGCATATATATATATGTGGTATATAATATATATACCATTTAATATTTAAAAAAATTATAATTAAACATTCCTTATAGGTAAATACATACATATATACATACATATATACATACATATATACATACATATATACATACATATATACATACATATATATATATATATATATTATATTTATTTTTATGTTTTACACGTATATACTTTTATTTTCATCTAGCAACTACATAATTAAAAAAAAATATATATATAATAATAATATATTTTCACTCGAATAAGTGACTAAATTTTTTGAGTTCTGACGCGAATAGTATGGTTTGTGCCCATCCACAATTGGGACCAAATAAATTTCTTAGTTTTGTATATAAGATTACATATAATGAATTTGTGAGTGTTTTTTTTTTTTTATTTGTTATACTTATTAATTTTTTGTTTGTATGTTTTTTATGAGTAATTATATTACTTTTATTAGTTAGAATATTATTTTGTATATTCTTTATATTTACATTATTATTATTATTATTATTATTATCACTTGTACTTTTAATAGTTTTATTTTTGTTGTTACTTTTGTTTATAGGTTCAATAAAATTATTATAATATTTATATATAATATCATATATATGTGTATCTATAGGAATACAATCATATTTATTTAAACCGAATAAACAAATACAATTAGCTACTTTTAAACCTATACCTGGAAATTGTATTAATTTATCTATACAATTTTTAGTCTTTTCTTCATTTTTTAAATTTTCTATCCATTCTTCTTCACCCATATTAACTAACATCTTTGCACATTCAATAACATAATTACTTCTATAACCAAAACCTAAACTTCTTAAATCATCTTCTTTTAATTTTGATATGACTTGTATTTTTGGGAATTCATAAAAGTGAAATGTTTTTTGATTCCTCTCTTCTTTTAATGTTGTTTTTAATGATTCATAAAATATTTTATTATCTTTACTTAACATTTCAAGGTTATCCTTTTCTATCTTATTAACATCATTTTTGAATAAAGCATTAAACATTTTTTTTTTTTTTTTATTTCTCTTATATTGTTTTGTGACACATAATGTGTCCTTATATATGTTTACCTTATCATTAACATCGTTCCCTTGTCCTATTACATTGTTTTCATTATATGTATCCAACATTTCTTTCTTGACTCGACAACTTTTACTATTTTGTATATCTGTCTCTTTTTTAATTCTTACACTTGTATTCTTTATTTGACTAATTCCATTTTTTATTTTACACATTCCATTCTTCTTTTCTGCTTTTATATTTATACTATTAGTGTTGCGTTCATTGGAATGATCGTGATGTTTTAACTTGATCATATTATTGACATATACATTTTGATGATCCCTCTTAATTATAATATCACCATTTCTAAATACCACTGTTGCAATATATTTACCGTAACGTCTTCTTAAAGAATCTATCATTAATGTTATTCTTGGTATATTATTATTTGTTGAACATAAGAATGAAAAAAACGATTCCACAGGATCTGTTTTTAATATTCTTAAACCTGAAATTTTATTAGTTATTTCTTTCATTCTTTGGTCTTTTCTTTTCCATATTTCTATATTTTCATTTAATGGAAAATGTAAATTAAAAAAGTTATAAACTTCATTATGATGATTATTATTTTTTCTTTTCTTCACAATATTTATATCATCCTTATTATTATATCCAAAACATGTCATATTATTATTATTATTATTATTATTAACATTATCATCATCATCATCATTATCATTATCATCATCATTATCATTATCATCATCATATAAACATTGATAAAATATATTTTCTTCCGTTTCTTTAAATAAATATATTTTTTTTATATTTAATAAACCTATATACATATTTCTTTCCACTTCATTAAAACAAAATTCTTGCCCAATTAATAAGCAGTATTTTAATTTTAAATCATTCGTAGAAGCATCTAGTTTTATCCATCTATTTTCATAATCTTTTATAATAATAGAAGAATTATCTATAACACTACTATATACATTTTTAATTTTATTTTCTTCATTCAAAGAATGTAGTTTTATTTTATCTTTCATTCTCTTTACATTTGTCATTTTAATGGATAAACGTTCAGATAATCCTTTATTCTTTTTTTTTATTATATTATAATGGTTAATATATAAATAATTTAATGTCATAAAATTCTGATATTCATTTTTTATTTTCTCATCATAAATATATCTTTTTCTTTTTCTTCCCTCTAGTATTTTACTATAGTTCTTTTTCTTTACAATGAAATTATATATTTTATTTATTTTATGATGAAACTGTGAATTAATTCTTTTATCTTTATAAAGTACAAATTTACTTATATTATTTTGTATAACCTTATTTATATATTTACATGTATAGATATTCTTTAGAGTAATTATCAAGAGAACATGATTATGTATATTCATTATACTGTACAAAAAGAATAGCAGTATAATAATAAAAAAAATATAATATAATACAATATAATTTTATTCCTATCTCATAGTTTATAAAAAAAATAATAAAAAATAATAAAATAAAATAAATATTTTTTTCATGTTACAAATATATATTATAAAATATTAATACCTACATAATAATATAAAAACCACTCATACATGTTAATTAAATATACAATATATAAATTGATAGATATATAGATAAATTTATATATAGATATAATTATTTGTTCTTATTTCCTTTGGTATAATAAAGTTAATTATATTAATTACTAATCCTATAACATCCTTACTTTAAAAAAAAAAAAATATATATATATATATATATATATATATGCCAATACACATATATATATTTTATTAGTTCCTCTAATACTTTACTCGGATAAATTTTATATTTTTGTGAACAAATTAATTGTCTTTTTTTGTAAAAATTATATAAAAAAACATATTGTAAATCATAATTTAAGGAGTATTAAAGTGTGTACAGTGTAGATCTATATATTTTTTTTTCGCCAAAACTTTTTTTAACGTTTCCTTATTTTTATATAATTCTTTATAAAAGAGCATAATATATAACTTACAATTAGTTAAAAAAAAAAATATATATTTTTTTTATTTGCATTTATCATATGATAAATATATCATTCATTTAAAATATATATATATATATATATATATATTATATAATTTTATTATATATATATATTATTTATATATTACGAAATAATATGATAAAACAATGTCATAAAAAAAAAACAAAAATGCTATATTTAGAAAAATTAAATTCATTTATAGAAAATAAATTTGCTTTGTCCAATTGGAAAAAAAAGAAATATGTATGGAGATATAGTTTATTCTTTAGTATATTTTATATATTGTTACTATTTGGTTTAAGTTATACCATAATTATTCGTTTTTTAATATCTAATGAATCATTCAGTAATCATTATTGTAGCTCATCAAAAATATCATCATTACAAAGAAGCTATATGTTTATATTTATATTTGTTATATTGATGGGATTTCTTAATTTTTTTTTTTCTCGTCTAACATATTTATATTCTAATTTTACTAATAGTGAATTTTTCAGTTTAGGTATTTATTATACTATTGTAGGTTTTCTCATAAAATATATGTCATGGATTTTATCATTATTATATATATGTTGGATCTTCTTTTTAATAATAAGTATTTTAACTATATTTTTTAATCCTTCTTTATGGTGCGGATTAACATATAACATTTATGGAATGGATGCCCTACATAACTGTTTCCTAGTTCAAAATAAGAATGCAGGTAGGATAAAAATAATTAAAATATTAAATATACGAATATGTATATATATATATATATATATGTATATATTTATATATATACTTTTATTTATTTACATTATCTCATTTTTATGAGAAAGTAATATATAACACATTATATATATATTTATTTGTTATTTTTAAGGATGTGAAATTAGTAAAGATATTATCAAATTAACAAAGAATGACCCTTGCAACGATTTTAATATTTTAAAAGTTCAAAGTCTTCTATTTCTTGTTCGTTCATCTCCAAATGAATCATGTTCATTAAAGGACAAGAAATTATGTGACTTCTTTGTCGATTTTATAAAAAATAAACAAACAACATGGGAATCATTTCCTCAGTGTTCTGGTAATACTCTCGAACTAACAGAAGAATATTTTTTAGAACAACCACACAAAAAAAGTAATATCTACTTATTCTCATTATCTATTATTTTTTTTTGGTTTATTACTACATTAGTACTATTTACACTTTTTATAGTTATAAAAATAAATACGCCTGTTGATTCATCATTCATTATGAATGAAGACAGATTAAATTTTTTTTTTAAATTTACAAGGCTTTTAGACACATGGAGATAAATATATACATACATATATATATATATATATATATATATATATATATATATATATATATACATAAATCTTTTTTTTTAAATATTAATATGCCTCATAACATATAATGCTATATACCAAAGGAATGCAAAAGAATATTATTCTTACATATATGCATGAATAATTTGCTTTTCATTTTTTGTTCATTTAAATATGATGTATTATAAATATACACATTTATATATATATATATATATATATATATATATATTTAGTTTCTTTTTTGAGTCCCATTTTATTTTTTTAATTCATTATAAGGTTTATATGCCTCTTATTTCAATTAACATTTTGCACTTTTGTTTTTCCTAAAACCCAACCACAATTTAAAAAAAAGAAAAATAACAAGGAATACATATATTTATATATATATATATATATATTTATATTTATATATAACCATTTTAAATATGCACATAGATGCACTATCATATTTTTATATTTTATCCCATGTAAAAAATATAATCAATGAAGATACTATGTAATACTACATATTATAATCACTAATTTTTTTAGAACTATTGATATTTTAAGTATTCACATTATTTTTGTTAGAAATTTCTCATATTATATAATTAGGTCTAGGAAAATTTGTACACTTCTATATATAAATGATTAATATGCATATTTACATTAATAATAATTTTGTATTTTTTTTTTTTTTCTTTTTTAATATTTTTTTGAATTAAAATTTTAGACATCAAAATAAACAATAATCAATAAACAATAAAAAATAAAATAATTAATAAAAAATATATTATATTTATAATGTATAAATTTATGTATTCAAAAAAATTAAAAAAAAATGCAAAAAAAATTGTGGTTTTCTCCATACACCATTTTCATATAACAATAATAGAATAATTAATTTTTAATTCAATTTTATCATACATATTTTTAATATCGATCAGTCAATTTTATAAAAAAATCTTAAACCAAAAAAAAAAAAAAAAAAAAAAAAAAAAAAAATGAAATCCATTAAATAAAGCAGGCATTGTATATATATATTTTGTTTCTTGTATAAACTAGTTTTAGAAAAAATGGATCACACAAAAAACAACAAAAGTGGGAATATAGGTCATATGATTAAAGACTTTTATATAAATTGGAATTATAGAAGACCTAGTTGGAGAGCTAGTTTTTATTATAACTGTTTATCATTTCTTACAGGTCTTAGTATTGTTTGTACATTAATATTTCAACAATTATTGAAAACATTTAATTTTTTTATAAATTATTATTGCGAATACGAATATATTAATTTTATACTAACCGATTTATTAATATATCTTACTCTAATAAGTTTGATATGTGTATTTTCATTTCTATTATCAAGAATATGTTCTATACTTTCAAATTTTACAATAAATGATTTTATGTCATTAGGAAAATGGATTGAAAGAATTGGATGCACAGTGAAATGGTTTCCTTGGCTTTTAGCCTTGTTAATTATATTCTGGTTTATTATAAATGTTTTTAATATTATTACTATATATGCTACTCCAAATTTATGGTGTAGAAATCGTTTAAACCTAGAAGGTAGTTTTGTTGCTAACAATTGCAGATTGTTTGAAGGAAGAGTAGCAGCATGTACAAGTGATATGGTAGAAAGGAAAACAAGTGATTCTTTAAATTATGTTCGTAAATGTAATGACTTAAAATTTTTAAAAAATCATTATTATTTTACCTTTGTTCCTGATTTAAAAAATAAAAATTATGCACAATGTACTTTTAATAATATAAACATTTGCATATTATATAAAAGTTTGATATATAATCATGATGTTATAGAAAAAATTAGAAAAATGAATATAGAAGGATGTCTAAGAAATCCTCCAAAAGATATTGAAGATTTTTATGATCAAGGTATGAAAACTAGTGATTTATATAAATATTCTCAGTTATTTATCATAGGAAGTAATGTAACTTTTTTATTTCTTATGTTTTTTTTTTATTTTCTAAAGAAGACCACACAATTTGATGGACTCTTTTATCAATCGTTACATAATTCGGATATATTTATTTTACGTATATTACGACCATTAACTCCATGGTCATGATTCCTCATTAATATACTTACTTTTTTATTCACATTTTTTTTTAATTTTATTAAATTATTATTTTTTTAATAATATATAAAATGAAATATTTGATGTATATATATTTTTAAATATATAAAAACATGTATATTCCTGATAAAAAAACAAAAAAAATTACATGAGGAATATACTATTCATTTTTTTAAAGGTAAAAAAGAAAAAAACATGGAATTATATATAAATTGTTATACATATTCACAAAAATGTATATGAATCATTTTATGACGAATATACAAAGAATTATTTAATTAATATAAAAATATATATTTGTCACTGTTCGTACTCGTAACATAATGAAAATATACTATTATTAATAAAGGACGTGAATGACTATTTTTAAAGAAAAAAATGATAATTGTAAATGTGAAGGATATTTATAATATATATATTTAAAGGTAAAACAGAAAAACATGAAACACACACAAATATACATATATATATATATATATATATATATATATATTCCAATTTTACTGAAAAAATGTCTATATTTATATATTTTAAATAATAATTATTAATTTAATATTTTTTTCTTTTTTTCCTTATACAGATATATTCCTCATTTTAATATTAGGATACCTCCATAATTGAAAAAATAGATATATACTTTTTAATGTAGAAACCTTAAATATATACCCAATAACATGATAATTTGTAATATAAAACAAGTCAATGAATTTCATATATAAGTAAATTTATTTTATTCTTTTTATTATATTCCGTTATTTAATTTATTTTAGAACAATACTTATTAATTACAAAGGAAGAAAAGATCTACAAGCAACACAATTTTTTTTTTTTTTTTTTTTCTTTTTTTTAGCAATTGAATATATATTTTATATATCTCTATTACAAAATAATAGCTAACTATAAAAAAAAAAAAAAAAAAAAAAAAGGAAAATTTTCCTGAACGGTTAATAAAATATTTACGGAAGCCTTTAAAAAATATTAATAATTAACCTGACTATTATGAAAAAATAAAGACATATATATATTTACATAAACAATGTACACATATAATAATATATATTAGTTAAATGTTTTGTGTGTTTTATTCATTTTTTATATTTTTATTTAACATATATATTTTATTATATTTGATTCTTTTGATTTTCCGAAAATAGCATATATCCTTTATATGAAAATAATATCATGGAAACAAAGACATATGTATCTGCAGTATGATAATACGTTAAAAGTTTATAAATATACATTTTTTTTTTTTTTTTTCTACACCTATTCATATTTTTTTTTTAAATAAAAAGAATAATATTTATTTATTATTTGTTATTTTATTCTACATGCTGCTTATGTAGAACACTCTTTCAATATATATATATATATATATAAATGGACGTATAAGTTTACAACCTGATTAATATTAATTAATTAAATATATATATATAATATATATATAAATACACAGTAATACATATATTTAAAATATATATAACATTTTCCTTCCTCTATTCATATAATATGTTATATCCTTCTTATCCTGTCAATTTATATAATGATTTTTCACGTGAGGAATGATAGCAGTCCCTCAAATAATGAAAAAAAACAAAAAGCAATTATAAAAAAATATAAGCATGTGCATTATGATTATAAAGAAAAGGATGAAATAAATTATAATGTGTTCAATAATATAACAAAATATTGCTGTAATAGAAATATATGTGATTCATTACTCATCAATGATGAATTAATAAATTGGGAAAAAGAAGACAAAAGCATTATCAAAAAAAAAAAAAATTATGATAATACATTCGAGATAAAATTTCAGGATAATAATAAATCCAATATATTCACAAATAATTTAATCCAAAAAAATAATGTTGATTATAATTATAGTAAAGAACCTCTAAATTTAACAAGTCCACTTCGAGGAAAGGATCATGATATTTTTATTTCATCAAAGGATATCGATAAGTCAAAAAATCCGATTTGCACGTGCGAAAGTAAAATAAAAAGTAACAAAAAAATATTAGCCTTTTATAATGAATGTCCCATAATTAATAATACCTTTATTTCTTTTGATGAAGATACTTTAATGAAAAAGGACATACATATAAATAATAAGAGACAAAAAGAAATTAATGGTTATCCTGTGTCAAAATCAATATATTATGATGAGAGTAATAATTTTTATATGTACCATAGTAATAACAAAGGAAATCATCCAAACGAAGATATAAATAAAGAAAATATTTTATTAAAGAATGAAATGGATGAAGATATATTGAATAGATCTAATACAAACAATGAAAAAAAATATATATTTAATAATGACAAGGGGAATAAATACTTTGAAATACAAGATAGATCTATTTTTTTATATACACTCCAAAATTATATGCCAATGGAGTCAAAACAAGACATAGGAAGTAATTTAATTTTATATAAACAAGATACAGGTTTATCTGCTGCTGAGAAGAATAATGATGAATATATTCCAAGATATTCATCAAATAACATATATGAGAATGATGAAAATATACTGTCTATGACTTCCAAAAAAAATAATAGTTATTATATAAATGATATATCTCTATATGATCAATTAATTACACATAACAATCAATCTAACGTCTTATATTCAAAAAACTCAATTATTGTTAGTAAAGAAGATATTGACAAAATTAATTTTTCATATATTTCATTAATGGATATAAAACCAAATGAACATTCAACTAAAATAAATATTTCCAGTAAAAAACTAAAAGAAAAAAAAAAAAAAAAAGAGTTCAAAAATAATAATAAAATGCATAAAAAAAATAAGAAAAAATTAAAGTATTTATATAAAAAAGTTAGAATAAAAACACCAGTGAATAAATATTATAAAAGCAAAAAGAAATTGCAAAGCATAAAGAAAAAGATAAAAACAGATAAAATGAAATATCATGAGGGAAAAAAAATATATTACGTTACAAAAGATTGTTTAAAAGAAAAAAAAAAAAGGAAAAAATCAAATGAAAAGGCCAAAAAAGAGGTAAAAATAAATAATATTAAAAATGGTGTAAAAGATATGTTTTACAATGCATGTAGTAAAAAAAAGTATAAAGAAAAACTATACTTTTATATAAATAATAAAAAGAAAGAAAATAAAATAAAAAAATGTAATAGAAGTAGAAAAAAGAATAAGTTACATAAAATGAGGAAAGCTGTTATGATTCCTTTAAAAGTAAAAAAGGATGATGAGAAATATATAAGAAACATTATATCATTTAATTCATTAAATAATAAAAAGAATTATGTATCATCAAAGTATGTGTCTAATATATGTAAGAATAAGAATTTTATAAAACGTAATAATAATATAAAAAAAAAAAAAAAAATTGATAATAATGATAATAATGATAATAATAATAATATGCGTTTAGATAAAGCAATATCAAATATAATCAATTTCACAAATAAGGGTAAAGCGATAAAATATAGAAGTCAATCGTTTGCTGATATAACAAATAATCATAATATTGAATGTGAAGGAAATTATATGATCTGTGACAAAAACAACATTAAATATAACAGAAAAGAGACGTTAAATAAAGGAAATGAACATGCAAAAACATTGAAGGATGATTATATAAATAATCATAGGCATAATAGTTCTACTAATAATTCTTGTATTATAAAAGCGTCAAATAAGGAAAACGAAAACGTTGTTTTGCAGGGTAGCAAATATAAAGATTTTTATATGGACAAGAATAAAATAAGCGTTGCATGCATAGGAAAAACAGATAAGTATAATATTAAAGGTTATTACTGTAATAATAATAAAGATTTAGATGACACTAAACAAGAATTGAGTACAAACAAGATAACCTCTTTGGAAAACAGAATATTACATGATCACATTGTACAAAAGGATTGTGTATATTCAGAGGCAGAATGTAAAAAAATAAATATAAATAGTATGACAAGTGTATTTAAAAAGAAAACATATGAAAGCAAAAATGATAATGAAAAAGTATATAAATATATAAGAGATAATAATGGTACAAAATTTCACATTTTACAAAGTGTAGCATGTCTATTGAATCAAGGAAAGGAAGAACAAAATAAAAAAAATTATAGTATAAAAATTAAGGATAATTTTTATACTATCGATAAAAATTTTAATAATAAAAATAATAATCATAATAATAATAAATATAATAATCATAATAATAAATATAATAATAATAATAATAAATATAATAATAATAATAATAATAATAATAATAATAAATATAATTACCGTAATAATATTAATAATTGTAATATTACGGTAAACGGTTACCTGATGAAGGAAAATAATTCTTTTAATACAAAAAAGTTAAAAAGTGAATCATCATCTAATGTATACAACTATGATAAAATAAAGGAACACAATAAAAGAACTAAAAGAAGTATAAGCTATAATTCATGTTTTGAAAAAAAAAAATTCTGTGTAAATCAAAATAGAAACAAGGGGATACAGAAATATATTATGAAGTTTAAAAATATGACATTATTTAAAAACAATATATTAAACAAAGATTTTCTTTTTGATTCTTCATTTTCTAGTGTTATGAATATAGAAAGAGAAATATTATATATATTAAATAGCATTTTATTTTATTCCTATAAACTAAAAAATAGGATGAATATATTGATAAATAAGAAATGCAATAATGCATATTTCTTGAAAATTAAACTGTATATACTTTGTTTAATTAAGCTGATTGAAAAATATAAGTTGGATCCTCATTCGTTATGTATAAAAAAAAGTACGAATATAATAAGAAGAATAATTGAGAAAATCAAATATGATATTATGAATTTATCAAAAGTGATAATAGAAATAACCACATTCGAAACATGCTTAATAAAAGTATATACGATTGAATTAATGATGAGGTCTCTCTTGTTGTCTTCATCATTAGTTTTAGATGATGAACGCTTATTGAAAATTTCATATTATAAGAATGGTATATTACGAAGTTGTTGTAGCGAAATATTAAATGGGTCTTTAGCAAATGAGGATAATAATAATTTGGATGATAAAAAGACATTTATGGAAAGACCATGTAGATTAAACAAAGAAAAAAAAGAAAAAATATATCTTTTGAGATGTACTAGTTTGAAAAAGGGGTATGTAAAAAAGATGATTTTCAATGGAATATCCTTAAAAGATATACACACTATTATGTATAAATTTGATGGTAAGTTTCATGTTATTAGAAAAAAAAAGAAAAATAAGACTTATAATAGTAATGTGTCCAATCTATGCATATTAATAAAAAAAGTTCAAAAACATATTTTGGCGTTGGAAAAGAAAAAACATAGTAAATTAGACTATTTAAAAACTATAATAATATATATAGTAAAATTAATATATATATATAGAATAAATAAAGGTAACTTTTCCTATATTTCGTTTAGCGAAAAAAAGATGCTACAAAATGAAATATATCATATAATGTATAATATCGATGAATTGTTAACATGGATAGAAAAACGTAAGTACCTTTTTAAAAGAGAAATGGTTGAATCTCTATATAAATTGAGATCAGATTTGAAAAGAAATAAAAATGTTTTAATACATATATTGAATAAAGGGAAGATATATTCAAAACAAAATATTTCATCAAAGGTTTATAATGACAATGAAAAATATGGTAAATATCTAAAAAAAAATATATATAAAAATTACATTTTATATGATGATTGTAATAAAAATATGTATGTAACACAAGACATTTGTTCTTTAAGAAGGGGAATTGGTGTTCATAATACATATAAGTCTACGAGTGACAAGCCTCATATGAATGAGATGTATATATATGAAAATTATGAAAATAGGAAAAAAACGAATGATATTTACCATGACAAATTGAATATAAAAGGGAAAAAAAAAAAAAAAAATTATAATATAGATGAATGTAAGACATTACAACAATTAAATGAGTGTTTAAATGTAATTTTATCAAATAAGAAATATGATATATATAAAGGAGTAAATAGTTATTATAACAAATTAAAAGAATATAATGAAGAATTATCTTTAATAAATGATCTTAAAAATGAAGACAACCATTTAGTAAAGGATTTCTTGGATGATATGAATATGTATGAATTTTCTAATCTTTTAAATTATTACATTAAGAGAAAATATGTTTATAAGACATGTGAAAATAATAAAATAAGAAAAAAAAAACTAATAAACGATAATGATAGTGACAAATCATATAAACATAAATCAGGAAACACCGAGGGAATTACACAAATTCTACACGATTTTTACTTAAAAGAATAAACATATTATCTTGTAAAATTAATATAAGTCACATTTAATTCAAAGAATAATAAATAGATAACAATTATGTACACATAAAAAAAAAAAAAAATAAATAAAATAATAAAATAAATAAAATAAAAATAAATAAATAAGTAAATACTAATAAAAAAAAATAAAAAATAAAGATAAATAGATATATAATATTAGCTGTTCAACTTGGTGTAGCAAGCACACAAAAATGGACAGGTGAATAATAAAGCACAGAAGGATTATTTTTTTTTCAATACAAAGAGAAAAGAAGAAAAGAAAAAAAAAAAAAAAATTAATATTTATATATATATACATATAAGTAAACTTAATAAAGAAAGATGCATAATAAAATGTGTAAAATAATAAACATATTATATATACTATATGTCTATTCTTAATTGTATTTAATGATAGTTAATAATAAATGTATATATAAGAAAAAATATATGCTTTTTTTTTTTTTTTTTTTTTTTTTGTTTATATCTTAACACTTACTCCTTTATCAAATAAATTGTATTAATATATAAATCTAATTGTTATATAATATGTATGTGTATTGATAAATCTAAATTATCTGTTTTTTAATAAAATTTATCAATATATATTTTTATTATATTTTATTTTTTCTTTTTTAATAAATTAGAACTTTCGAAAGATTAATGTACATTTGAAGTGACAAATAGGAACATATTAAGTATGTTTTAATCAATTTAATGATAATTGATATACATAAATGACAATATATGAACTTAAATGAAATTGTATGGAAAATTATGAACACTCCAAAAAAAAAAAATGTATCACATTTGGAATAATGTATATGCTTTAATAAGAATAAAAGAGAAATTTAATTATAAACATAAAATGGAAAATAAAGCAATTAATAATTATATATATATAATATATTATATTTTAATAAAAAAGTAATATATCATATAAAATTATGAAAAAAAAAAAAAAAAAAATAATATATATATTGCTTGGATTTATTGAAGTGTAATATTATATTATATATATATATATATATATATATATATATATAATTTTCTTTTTTTTTATATTTATCTTGAAAGAAATGTAAGAAAAAGTGATACTCCATATATTATATATGTTAATAAAATTATATTTTTTTTAAATATTTGGAAAAAATTTTAATTAGTACAAAATATTATTTAGACAAATAGTTCATTTTATTCAACTATTTTTCTTATGTTTTTTTTTATACTATATATATATATATAAATAAATAAATAAATATATATATATATATATATATATATATATATATATATACATTAATGTGTAATGTATTTGTAATAAGGGATTAAAATTAATATTTCGAATTTTCAAAAAATGTAATTATAAAATAGCATCAAAAAAAAAAAAATTACTACATTTTATAATATGAGATGAAAATATTATAATAATTATGATAATGTATGAAATAGGATACATTTGTATTTTTATTTAATATTAAATGTGTAAAAAAAAAAAAAAAATATTATAATAAAAATGAAATGAAATATGTATATATTTATATATTCATTATAAAAAGTTATATAGTTATATATATATATATAATATGCTAATACATATGAACATATTAATATGTGCTCTTTGTTGACTATTACACTAATATATATAATATCAAAAATAGATAAAATATTCCAATATATATATATATATATATATATATTATTATATTTTTAAAAAATTTAAAATTTGATTTATTCAATGCATTAATCAAAATTGACTCTTAAGATCTTGCCTTACTTTTCGTTCTTTTTTTTTTTTTTTATTTTTATATAAGCTAGCAAAAGAAAAAAAAAAAAAAAAAAAAAAAAAATATACATATATATATATATATATATATAATTATATTTATTTTGAAGGAGAAAAAAAAAAAATTAGTACATATTAATGTAAGAAACTGATTTAACACATTTATTATATTTATATAATATGAACACACAGGTTATTCAAGATGGTAATTAATAATGAAGAAGTAAATACGATGAATGAAACTGAACTAAAGAGAATATATTACGAGAATTTTATTGAAGAATTAAATGATGAAGAATTAATGTATAAGAAAACAGTCGAAGATTTATTTTATATATACAAATCCTTTGGGTTTATATATTCCATAATAAAAAAGGCTAATTTATTATTAAGTAAAGAAAATTTTGATACCTTTTTGAAATCATTAGTAAGCTTCATTGATGAACTCTTTTTATATAACCCTTCTTTATTTAACAACGAATTAAATAATGGATTGAATGTACCATATGTAAATAAAGACAACATACTTCCGAATAAGAAAAGAAAATATCCAAACGACACAACTTCAAATGATATGAATGATATGAATGATATGAATGATTTAAATGATATGAACGATATGAACAATATGAACAATATGAACAATATGAACAATATGAACAATATGAACAGTATGAACAATATTAACAATGAAAATACAAACGAACATACATCATTTATGAATAGCATGTCAAAAACATATGTTGAAGAATTGATTAAAGATATTAAAAATGTAGATGATAATTTCAGTGAAACTAATTGTAGTGATTTTTTATATATTGTAAAAAATATTTTAAAAATGAAAAATACCAGTGATGTTGAATCTGTTAAAAATAGATTTGAGAAGATAAAAAATGTATTGAATATAGGGAAAAGTATATTTGACAAAAAAGATATACTTTATGATATGAATGATCATAAAAAGAAAGCACATGAACATATAGATGATATGTATACAAAATTAAATACCATAGAACCAATTATTATTTCTATTATATATAAACAAAATTTTTGGTATAAGAATATATTAAATAAATCAGAATATGATAGTATTAATTCTATACTAAATCTAAATATAGATGTAGGTAATGAAAAAATAGAACAGGTATATAGAGAAGTATTATTATTATTAAGTGAAGAAATGACACAGAATAAAGATTTACATTTTGCTAAAGAAAAATTAGAAAGATTAAAAACAAGTTATGATGCAGAAATACAACGTAAACTGCAACAAGAAATGGAATTAACAAAAAAGCTAGATGATAAAAGAAAAGCTGTTCAATTTATTATTGATAGATATAATGAATATACATGGTTTGATAAAAATTCACCTAAAAAACATTCATTTTATATATTAGGTATAAATCCAAAAAATATTACAGAAGAACAATTAAAATCATTTGGTAAGAGATTAAAACATATTTTACATCCTGATAAAGAACCAGATACTGAATGGAAGAAAAAAGCAGAATCTGCTTTTAAAGAAGCTTCTTTAGCTATCTTAGGTTGTCAACAAGAATTTAAAACAAAAATCTTAAAAAATTTAGAACCTGGACCTCTGGCTCCATATTTAACACTTATTGGTATTGAAAGTACTACAAATGAATCTAATGAAAAAGACAATATAAATAAAAATAAATCATCTAATTTAAATGATAATAATAATAATAATAATAATTTAAATGGTACAACTACAGTACATCCTTATTATCCAACACAAGTATATTATCCTAAGTGTGAATTAAAATGTGTAGACCAAAAAATTGGTACCATACTTATTGATATTAAATGTCCTGTACAATTAGGTGTTATTAAAAAAGTTATTCTATATGTACATAGACCAATATATGGTAATGAACCCATGAATTTAATACCAGATGATACATATTTATCTTATAAAAAAGAACATAATGTTAATGTTAAAAATTTAAATCAATCTATTGAAGTTAGAGTTGATTATGTTCAACCACTAGAAATTGCGTCTTCTACAAAATATTATATAGGTATACAATTAATAGCTGAAAGAGGAAATACAATGATTAATTGGAATTCTATTAATATAACCTTACATAAATTTAGTAATAAAAATATAATAAAAAAATTGTTAACATCTTTTAAAAATGCAACCTTTATAAACCAAGCACAGTTAAATAATACTTTAGCAAATGAAAATAAGGATGAAATGACAAAATTTTTGAATGAATGTATAGCAGCTGCCAAGCTGTGGGCTCAAACGGTTTAGAAATGTATTCACATAAAAGGATATATACATAAATATATATATATATATATATATATACATCGATGAATGGATGAATATATTATTAACTTATAGTATATTGTATGAAATATTATCATTTATATAGAACATAAAGTAATATGAAAATAAAATAGATGAACTTTTATTATTTTTTTTTTTTATTTTATTATATTCTTTTTATAAATTATTATTTTTTTAAAATTTTTTATTTTTTTTTTTATATCAATCCAATGTACCATTTTTAAAAATAAACGTAATATTTTATATATTACCAAAACATACACATATAAATTTTATCATAATAAAATTAATGTTTAAAAATAATAACTATTATACAAAAATATAACATTTATAAAGTAATATATAAAAACATATGTCTCATTTGTATGCCATTTGGAAACAGAGCAACTGAATTTATTTATAAAACCATATGTAACCACATTATAATACTTTTATTTATCTTATATTTATTTTTATATTATTTTTTTTTTTTTATTTAAAACAATATTAAAGGAAACAGTTTATGTATTCGAATATTTATTTTATTTTAAAAAAATATAAAATTAGAAATGAAAAAAAAAAATATATATATATATATAATATATATGTATAAATATTCAAAAAATTATTTCCAAAAAAAAATATGGTTAAGGGTATATATAAAAATTTTAATATAAAGAGAACTGTTTTGTGTATCATTTACAATTTGTTATCTTTTTATTTTATTCAACGTGTTTATCCATTTGACAAAAAAAATAAAATATATATATATATATATATATATATATATATATATATATATATTATATATATGTATATTATATAAAATTCTAGTTGTAGAAGTATCAATAAAATATATTTCATGTGATTTTTTCTTTAATGGGTCAATTTTTTATACAACATTTTCAGCTCATTTTTTGCTTCACTATTCGGAAGGTCTTCTAAGTTATAATAATTTCGAGCTATTTCTAGCAGCCATTTCCCCTCAATTTTTGTTACAGTTCTAATAAAATTTTTACTAGTTAATAAGAGTTCATGATATACAACCCATTCTGGATTCATTTGAAACACAGTAGATGGGTGCAAGGTAACCATTTGTATATCTTTAACAGTAATGTAATATCCTTTACTTGTTTTATATGCTACTTGTTGATAAAATCCACTTAATAAGGCCTTCCTAATATTTATATAATATTCAGGGTTTGAAGGTTTGATAGAAAGAATTTTTAAATTTAATCTTTCCATAATTCTTAATAATTGTTGTCTTACATTTTGAGCCGATATCATAGCTCTATGATTTAAAAAATATTCAAAACAAAATTTTTTTGATTCATTTGTATCAACCAGTGCATGTTTTACATATGCATGAAATACATTAAGTAAAGTTAAATGATCTCCATCTAAATGTGAAAATCTCATTTTCATTTCATCTGCTTCTTTAACCTTTACTTTTGGTCTTAGAAAACAATTAGGAACTGATAGCATAGCAGCTATCGTTAATATTTCACTAGAACATGAATAATTTGGGGATTCAATTAACACTTTCGCTAGCTGAGGATCTACAGGAAATTCAGACATTAAATGTCCTTTGTTTGTTAAATCTCCTTCGTCATCTAAAGCACCCAAATAATTTAATTGTTCTAGTGCTCTCATTAATGTTTCTGGAGCAGGTGGATCCATAAAATCAAAATGAACTAAATCATCTATACCTAATTTCTTTAAATTTAAAACAACTGAACCTAAATTAGATCTTAATATTTCTGGATACGTTTGTTCTGGTAAGGTTTGTTCAAAACATTTTTCAGTATACAATCTAAAACATTTTCCCGGTTTAGTTCTACCAGCTCTTCCAGCTCTTTGTTGAGCAGAAGCCTTAGATATTGGTGCAATTAGTAATGACTCAATACGAGCTCTAGGATTATATACTTTTTGTTTTGAAAATCCTGGATCAATTACATAGACAATACCATCAATAGTTATAGATGTTTCAGCAATATTTGTTGCTAATATACATTTTCTTCCATTTTTATCACCTTTAAATCTAGGTTTTGGTGGTGGTTCAAATATTTTTTGTTGTTGCGCCGGTGGCAAGGATGAATATAAAGGAAGTACAACCAATTGACCAGCATTCATATTTCTAGAAACAACTCTTTCAATTTCTTTTTTTGTCATTTCAATTTCTTCTTCACCTGTTAAAAAGACCAATATGTCTCCTTCTTCCTCATTTATATGTATATCATATACTGTCCTAATCACAACCTTTACATAATCCTTTTCAGCTTGTAGAGTATAAAATATCTCTACAGGAAATAATCTTCCTGGTATATTTAAAATTTTTGAATCATTAAAAAATTTTTGAAACTTTTCTGCATCTAATGTTGCAGACATTACTATTAATTTTAAATCATTTCTTTTTTCTTGAATATTTTTTATGACTCCAAATAAAATATCCGTAGCTAACGTCCTTTCATGTGCTTCATCTAATATTATAGTATTATATCTTGTCAACATAGGATCACTCATAGACTCTCTTAACAACATACCATCTGTTAAATATTTTATTATAGTTTTATTACTAGATTTATCTTCAAATCTTATGGTATAACCAACATAAGTACCTAATTCAACATCCAATTCTTCTGATACTCGTGCAGCGACACTCATAGCTGCTACCCTTCTTGGTTGTGTAACAGCTATAGATTTTTTTTCTGTATATTTTGATTCTAAAACGAATTGAGATATTTGTGTTGTTTTTCCACTACCTGTATCTCCAACGATAATTAGCACATTGTTTTTCTTAAGCAATTTTAAAAAGTTCTTTTTTGCACTCCATGCTGGTAACTTTTTTTTCTCTTCTAAAAGTTGTAGATATCTCTGACTGTATCTTTGATTGGTCAATTTGTTAATCATTGAATCGTCATCATTATTAGTGACGACACTTGTATGAATAGTAGATTGAACATTATTGTAATTATTATTATTTCCTTTAGTTGATATATCATTTTGTACATTTGTAATATTATTTAAAATATTATTTTCTACATCAACATTACATATTTTTAGGTTTATATTATTAGTTATGTTAGAATCTACATTTTTATTATCTTTATCACGAATATAATCTTCATTTATCTTATTATTATCAAATAAGGTTTCTTCGTTAACGTCTTGTTGTTCATTACAATTATTATATAATTTTATCTTCTTATTATTTTCCTCATTTATTATATTATCTAGCTTTTTTTTTTTGGTACGTTCATTAGTAGTATTTGTACATTCTTCTGCTACATTATTTCGTTCTAGCGAAATATTATTGGATTGATTATCTTCCTCTTCGCTCATTTTTTACTTAATAAATTATTCATATGAAGAAATATACTTTAAATAAATATTTATATTTTCATATGTTTTACAATATTATATTATAAATATTAAATTATATTAGGTAATCAGTTAAATGTTTTTCTTTTTAATTTTTTTTCTACATATATATATATAATATAAATAATTTTATAAGTTTTTTTTTTTTTTTTTTTTTTTTTTTTTTTTTTTTTTTCTTGGAATTCATTGAAAGGTACCTCTATAAATAATAATAAAACATAACTTGTATTATTTATTTATTTATTTATTTTATTATTATATATATATTACTTCAATATAGATGATAATATATAATATTTATTAGGATTATAAATATTTATTATATTATATATATGTATACATTTTATTATGTATATAATAAAAAAATAAAGTTAAATAATTATATAGGTTATGAATTAATATTAAGGCATATATTTAAAATAATATATGAGAACATTATACATATATATATATATATATTTTTCATAAATATAAATACAGATGCGTGAATATATTAGAAAAAAAAAAAAAAAAAAAAAAAAAAAATATGAGAAAGCTTTAAAAATATCCATAACATAATATTTTTAATACTAAATATATATTAAATCATAGCATCTTATAGGAAATGTATTTTTTTGTATACAATAATAATTTTATATAATAAATGAAATATTTGGTTGAGAATTAGAATATTATATATATATATATATATATATATATATATTTTTTTTTTTTTTTTTTTTTTTTTTTCTATAATACTTTTGAGTATGTGGTATGGGCAACTTGTTATTGGTCCTCCTGGGTCAGGAAAATCAACGTATGTTGCTGGAGTAACACATATATTAAAACAAATAAATAGAAAAACAGTAATTATAAATTTAGATCCATTTATTGAAAATGATATATATGAAGCAGATATAAATATAAGCGATTTAATAGATATAGAAAAAGTATTTTCAGATATGGGTTTAGGACCGAATGGTACCTTGATATATTGTATGGAATATTTATTAATTAATATTGATTGGTTAGAAGAAAAATTAAATAGATATAAAGATAGTTATTTAATTATTGATACACCAGGACAGGTAGAATTATATACACATAATGATGCTTTAAAAAATATAGTTTTAAGATTAAATAAATTAAATTGTAGATTAACATCTGTTCATATTGTTGATAGTACCTTATGTTCAGATGGTTATAAGTATATTAGTTCTTTACTATTATCCTTATGTAGTCAAATACATCTGGAATTACCTCATGTTAATGTATTTTCAAAAATTGATCTTTTAAAATATTTTAAACATGATCTTAAATTCCCTTTAAGTTATTATGTAGAAGCACAAAATTTAAATCAACTAATACTTTATGAAACATATAAAAACTATTCTTCATCAGAAGATGAAAATTTATCGTACAATTATAATAAGAATCTTAACAATAAAATGACAAATACAAACGTAGAAAATTATAATAAAAATGTGATGCGAACAGATAATATAAATTATAATGAATTAAAACAAGATCCTTTTCTTTATGATATTATAAAAAATGAAAAAAAAAATTATAAAAAATATTCAAATAAGTTTCTAAAATTAAATGAATATATTTGTGAAACCGTCGAAGATTATAACTTAATAAATTTTGCACTCTTAGATATACAAGATAAATTTAGTGTTCTTAAATTATTAAAAATTATTGATGGTGCTAATGGATTTAGATTTACTTCCATATATTCAGAGTATAGTTTATTTGATACATATGTGGAAAATATTGAATACGATTGTGATGAAATTGAGGAAAAAATTATGGCTACCTCTGATGAAGATGGAAAAAAATAAAACATACAAAAGAAAAGGAAGGAATAAATATATGGCGCATCAACATGATTGTGAAAAAAAAAAAAAAAAAAAAATATATATATATATATATACAAATGTGTATATTTATATTTATATTTTTTTTTGTAATATATATATATATATATATATATATATATTATACATATATAATATTATTTTATAATTGATCATAGTATATGCTAAGATGGTACACAATTGTGCGCGCATATATAAATTTTATTTATATAAATAATTTTTTTTTTTTTTTTTTTTTCTTATGAATAAAATTAATATTGCACTTCAAAAAAATAATACAATATTAACATTATTCATATATTTATATTATTCTCTCTTAATATATTTATTCATTTTTCATATAAATAAATAATTCCCCCTTTTTTTTTTTTTTTTTTTTTTTGATATAAAATATGTATATATAATTTATACATATATATATATATATATTTTATACATATATATATGTATGTATATTTTTTTGAACATGAATGTTGACAAGTTGATCGCTGACCTGAAAGATATAGAAAACGATGAATATGCGGAACATAATAGAAAGGAAAGTATATTTCGTACAACAGAAATAACGAACAAGAGAAATGGTATAAATAGCTGTTTGAATGTGTTATCATTATATAATGAACAGATAAGTTATATATCCAATTTTAATATTAAGAATGAATATAGGAAAAGTAAGATTCGAGCAGAAAAGATTCAAATAAATGTTTTGTATGATTTGATTTTTTTATTAAAATTAAAAAAGAAAACAAGTAATGTGTGTAATGATAATGTTACTAGGAATATTATACATAAGATATGGGATTGTATTGAAATAACTTTTCATAACGAAAATGATAAGATTGAAAAAATATGTGATGAAAATAATTTGTATATATATAAAAAACATTTATTAAAAAATAAATTTTTGTTATTAAAAATTATTAGGAAAATTAAAAATAATCACTTATATCCTGATATTAAACAATTAATCAAAGATGTAACAAGAGATGTTTTTTCATTTAATGGGAAAATATATAATGGTAGTATAGGTTTTGAAAATATTATATATTTATTATATAAATTATTAAATAAGAAATATATAACATGCCAATTAAAATCATTTATTCTGAGCTTCTTTTTATTAAGTATAATGAGTAGAACAAATAATAGTGTAGATATATTATATATATTAGAATAC
>LT969558.1:678604-681104 GCA_900097035.1 Plasmodium blacklocki (nom. inval.)
CATATATTTTTTTTAATTTTGTTTGTATTAACTTAAAGTTATATACAATATTTTTTTTTATATATATATCTTAAAATATAAATAAAACATATATATATATATATATATATATATATATATATATTTATATATTAATATTTATTTATTTATTTAATTTTTTTTATTATCATATATATAATTCAAAAATGAAACAAATTAAGCCATATATTTTACTATTAATTGTTTCCTTATTAAAATTTATAAGTGCCGTTGACTCAAACAGTAAGTATTATATAATTTTAAAGAAAATATTTATGTTTTTTTTAAATAAATAAATAATATATATATATATATGTATATGTAATTAGAAAATCTTTTTATGAAGCATATTATATTATGTGTAAAAATATATTACACTTATGTATTACACACATATATATACATGTATATATATATATATATTACACTTATGTATGTATTACACATATATATGTATTACACATATGTATGTATTTCAAGTATATATATATATATATATATATATATATATATATATATATATGTAATATGTGTATATATTAAAATTTTAATATTTTATTTTAATTTTTTAGTTGAGGGGCCCGTTATTGGTATTGACTTGGGTACCACTTACAGTTGCGTTGGTGTTTTTAAAAATGGAAGAGTCGAAATATTAAACAATGAATTAGGTAATCGTATTACCCCTTCATATGTTTCTTTTGTTGATGGAGAAAGGAAAGTTGGTGAGGCAGCTAAATTAGAAGCCACGTTACATCCTACTCAAACAGTATTTGATGTAAAGAGATTAATAGGAAGAAAATTTGATGACCAAGAAGTTGTGAAAGATCGTACCTTATTACCATACGAAATTGTAAATAATCAAGGAAAACCAAATATTAAAGTACAAATAAAAGATAAAGATACAACCTTTGCTCCTGAACAAATTAGTGCTATGGTTTTAGAAAAAATGAAAGAAATAGCTCAATCATTTTTAGGTAAACCAGTAAAGAATGCCGTTGTTACTGTCCCTGCTTATTTCAATGATGCTCAAAGACAAGCAACAAAAGATGCTGGTACTATTGCTGGATTGAACATTGTTCGTATTATCAATGAACCAACTGCTGCTGCTTTAGCATACGGTTTAGATAAGAAAGAAGAGACCAGTATTTTAGTATACGATTTAGGTGGTGGTACCTTTGATGTATCTATTCTTGTTATTGATAATGGTGTTTTTGAAGTATATGCTACTGCTGGTAATACTCATTTAGGAGGTGAAGATTTTGATCAAAGGGTTATGGACTATTTTATTAAAATGTTCAAGAAAAAAAACAATATTGATTTAAGAACAGACAAAAGAGCTATTCAGAAATTAAGAAAAGAAGTTGAAATTGCAAAAAGAAACTTATCTGTTGTTCACTCAACACAAATTGAAATTGAAGATATAGTTGAAGGACATAATTTTTCTGAAACTTTAACAAGAGCTAAATTTGAAGAATTGAATGATGATTTATTTAGAGAAACATTAGAACCAGTAAAAAAAGTTTTGGATGATGCTAAATATGAAAAAAGTAAAATTGATGAAATTGTTTTAGTAGGAGGTTCAACACGTATTCCAAAAATTCAACAAATTATCAAAGAATTCTTTAATGGTAAGGAACCAAATAGAGGTATAAACCCTGATGAAGCTGTTGCTTATGGTGCTGCTATTCAGGCAGGTATTATATTAGGTGAAGAATTACAAGATGTAGTTTTATTAGATGTTACTCCATTAACATTAGGTATAGAAACCGTCGGTGGTATTATGACACAACTTATCAAAAGAAACACTGTGATCCCAACCAAAAAATCACAAACATTCTCAACTTATCAAGATAATCAACCAGCAGTCTTGATTCAAGTTTTTGAAGGAGAAAGAGCATTAACCAAAGATAATCACCTCTTAGGAAAATTTGAATTATCTGGTATTCCACCAGCACAAAGAGGTGTTCCAAAAATTGAAGTTACATTTACTGTAGATAAAAATGGTATCTTACATGTTGAAGCTGAAGACAAAGGTACAGGTAAAAGCCGAGGTATTACTATTACCAATGACAAAGGAAGATTATCCAAAGAACAAATCGAAAAAATGATTAATGATGCAGAAAAATTTGCAGATGAAGATAAAAACTTGAGAGAAAAAGTTGAATCCAAAAATAACCTTGATAATTATATACAAAGTATGAAGGCAACTGTTGAAGATAAAGATAAATTAGCTGATAAAATAGAAAAAGAAGATAAAAATACTATCCTTTCAGCTGTTAAAGATGCTGAAGATTGGTTAAATAATAACTCTAATGCTGATTCCGAAGCATTAAAACAAAAATTAAAAGATCTTGAAGCTGTATGCCAACCAATTATTGTTAAGTTATACGGTCAACCAGGAGGACCTTCACCACAACCAAGTGGAGACGAAGATGTAGATAGTGACGAATTATAAAATACTCACATTATATGAATATATATT
>LT969558.1:683604-701104 GCA_900097035.1 Plasmodium blacklocki (nom. inval.)
ATCACTACTAAAGAAGAGTGATTTTGAATTTTTCATACCTGATTTTCCTTGAGACATAGAACCAGATCCACATGTAATATGAGCCATATCATTATCTTCAATAACTTCCATATTATTATCATGTCCAGATATATATAAGTCTACTTGTGCATCTTTCAATAAAGGTAATAAATAATAAGCTAAATATGAATTACCTCTAGAATAACCAGATGAATAAATAGGTTGATCTCCAACAACTATTATAAAATCAGCAATTTTTTTCGCAACAGATAATTGTGATTTTAAATCATTCCAAGCTTTTTCATGAATTTTTTTATATGGGAAGTTAGATGATAAAACCCATGTATCAATAAAAATAAACGCAGCAGCTAAATCTTTATGTCCAGTTTTAACTATTGATGGTCCACTTGATACTGTAAAATGTGTAAAATAATGATACCAATAATTTGGCATAATCCATTTTGGATAATTAGTAGCATCTGCATCTTTTTCAATAGATGTTTCTCCATTTTTTTCTATATATATACCCTGACCTTTTAATAATTGAGCATTATAATTTCCTGTCCAGTCTCTTGTACCTAATACTGTAAAAAATGGCATGTACATATCTCCTTTCTCTTCTGAATAAACATCTTCATATAAATTTTTCCATGCTGGATCATTTAAACCTTTAACTCCATCAATGAAATTGGATCCAGGACTAACTATAAATGTAACTCTTTCATTCTTTATAAATTGTTTAAAATACTTTGCATTCAATATCTGACCTTTTGTATCCTTACCCCAATCACCCAAAGACGCAAAGCGTAGTTGACATTTTATTTCATAAATGGTTATAAAGAACAAGACAAAAAAAAATATATTGAACGTGGTTTTACAATAATTCATTTTTTTTTCTGAATTTATAATTCAAAAATATATATATTTGACAATATATATATATATAAATATATAAAATAAAAATACATAAAAATAAATATATGATATAAAATAATATTAAATATTATTATATATTATTAAATACTATTAGATATTATAATTAACGGGCATATCAAATCATATGTAATACATATAAATATATATATATAATATATATAATTTGATATTCATAAAAATATATATAAATTTAGTATTCGAAACGTACACATATATGTATATATATATATATATATATCTTCAATTATTTTTTTATTTTTTTTTTTTTAGAAACATGCATATTTTGAAAAATATAAGCAATTTTTGAAAAAATATCTCTCACGATATTATTTAAATTAAGAAATGTATAAATAAAAAGAATATATAATAAGAAGAAAATATATAAATATAAATATGAAAAGAAAAAAAAATAAAAAATAAAAGTATAAATATATTATATGTATATATTATTATATTTATGTATTAAATACTTAAAATATATGAATATATATTTTATAAATAAATCGGATGAAGTAAAAATGTATATATAAATATGTTAAATGGAAATTTTCCTTTTTTTTTTTTTTTTCTTTTGTATTTATTCTTCAATATGTGTAAATAAATATAAAACTATTAACCTAATTTAAATAATAATAATATATAGCAAGAAATATCCTTTTTACACTTTTATTTTTTTATTTTTTTTTTTAGAAATCCATAAAATATATATATATAATATATATTTTCTGTAATAATATATATTATATATATATATATAATATATAATAATATATATTGTACACACAAAATGGAAAAATATATATATATTATATATATATATATATTATAGTATATATTAATAACAATTATAGGTGAAATAACAATTTATGATAAAAATATTTTAATTCTTTTGTAACAAATATTATAAGAAATATTACATATATTTAATATTATATTTTATATATATATATTCATATGTGTATTAAATTATATACATATATATAATATGTATTTTATACGTACATAAATGATATATATTTTATAATATACGTATATCTCATATATTAAATCCACGTAATAATATTAAACATATAAATAATATAAATATTTTATAAGCATACTTATAATCCTTACTTTCCTTTGTTTCTTTTTTTTTTTTTTTTCTTTTTATATTATAAAAATACCATATTTTTAATTACATTATATTTCTTTTAATCTTTTATATTATTTTTATTTTTTTATATATTTATTATTTCCTTGTTTTTTTGTAAATTTTTTAATCCTTCAATATTTTAATTCACACACATAAATGCCCCAAACGCACAAAAGTTTTCTATTCAATATTTTTTTTAAATCAAATAACGAGAATTATTTTTTAAGTATAATATTATACGCATATATTAAGATAGGAAATTTTCATCCTAAAAGAATTTTCTTTTATGTATGTATATATAAAATAATATATATATTATATATATATATATATATATATATATATATATATATATATATATATATATATATATAATATAATATATATAATTATTATATATATATATATATATTATATGTATATATTCTTATTAGGTATAATTGGACATTTAAGTAAAATTATAATTAAGGGAACATGTTTAAAAAAAAAATAAAAATAAGGTAAATATTAAAATATATGATATGTAATGAAATGAAATAATTATAAAAATGATTCTATTATATATATATATATATATATATATATATAAACTCCTAATAAATATAAACATGTTATATTTCAAAAAGAAAGAAAGTTGTTTATAAGGCAATAATAGTGCACTCACATAATCTATAATGAATACCATAAAAATGGTATATTAAGAAATATATATATATAAATATATACATTTTTAGAACGGATTAACGTATTTAATTGAACATGACAAAATGAAAAAGAAAGATATATTTTAGATCTTAAATAGGTATTTTTTTTTTTTTTTTTTTTTCATTATATATAGACAAACAAAAGAAGATAGTATGCATACATATTAGTTATATATTATATATATATATATATATATATATATAAATATATATAAATATATAATATATATATATATTTTAAAACATCTTTTCATAAAAAAAAAAATAGCATACATATGATTTTTTTATAATTTTTGTCAAACCATATATTTTATTCTACTTGTGATTCTAAGATTATATATAAATATATATTAAAACATACCAATAAAATTATATTACATATATATATATATATATATATATATATATATATATATAATATATTTATATATATATATTTATATATTATGTATATTGGTTTGTATATAAAATTGTATATCTGTATAACTAGAAATATATAATCTATAGAATTAGTAAAAATTGTATGAAATAATTTATCGTATGTTGTTCCTTTTTATATATTTTTTCAATTCAGTCAAAATTTAAATTAAGTATATAATAGAATTACATCTATTAATAATTCAATAAGCATAAAGCAATTCTGAAATAATATATATATAGTATATATAATATATATATATATATATATATATATATATTGGTACATATTAATATAATATTTCTTTGGATTTTCCTCCTCATACTTTAATCTATTTATTGCTTTGTAAAAATACGTTTTAATATATTTTTGTTAAAGCCTTTTAGTGAGTTAATATGTTTTTTTTTTTTTTTTTTTTTTTTTTTTTGAGCAATAAATATAAATTATTCAGCAAGTATTGAATAAGTTTAAGAATATATATATATTATATATTTTTTTTTTATATATTAAAAAGAATTAAAGTTGAATTCATCTATATTTTGTTATTGAACTAATCTCTATATGTAATATATATATATATTACAAGATTATTGTACTTTCTTTTGCTTATTGTTTCTGTATATACAATTATAGAAAAAAAAAAAATAATTATAACGTTGGTTTTTTTTCCTTATTTTTAAGTTATTTATTATATATATATATATATATATATATATATATATGTAATATATTTTATATTTTTTTATAAATTTATACTTAAATTTTTAAAAAGTTGAAATTATACTTATAAGATTAAAAGGTTATATATGTACAATAAATACATATATATATAGTATGTACATATAGTCAACTTTTTTGGGCACTATATTGCACAGCCTATCTATATTTCTAAGAATAATTATTATATTCCAACGGAGCCATCCCCATTATTTTTAAATTGTACTTATAACAGGATGTATTTTTTATATTATTTTATTTTTTTTCTTTTTTTGGTAAGTAAAAATATATAATATGTCATATTATGAATATCGTACCATTTAAATACCATTAAAAGAAAATATATATATATATATATATATATATATGTATATATGTATTATTATATGTATTTAAATATACATATAAAAAGATGAAAGAAGTAAGATAAATATTATAACTCATTAAATACAACATATTTAAAACCTTTTGCATGTGTATTCGCAATATTTTTCCTAAATATATAATATAATACAATAAACAATTATATATATTTTTATATATTGTTTGTATCTTATTATACCTTACTGTTTATTCCTTTTTTCTTAACTCTAATCAGAATGATAAGTATAATCTGAATGTATTAAGTGTCGAAAATACAAACGCCGAGAATTCTTTAAGAACTAAACGAAAACCCCCAAATGGTATGTCCTATTTATAACATTTTAAAATGTATTAATTTGCTTTATTATTAATATTTCTTTTTTTTTTTTTTTTTTTTTTTTTCTAGAAACTAATCCATTAGGGTATATTACTTTGTCTGAAGAATTAAAAAATGATATTGTAAAACCCGATAAACCCATAACAAAAGAAGAGGTATGTCAAATAAATTTTATGTAGCCACATATAGGAAACTTAAATCAATGGAACGAATCACATAACAATCATATATATATATATATATATATTTTAACAGAATATATAGTACATATATATATATCTACATATTGTGTTATTTTTTTTTATTTATATCTACAGGTAGCTAAACATAATAAAAAAGATGATGCTTGGGTAATTTATGAAAATAAAGTATATGAAATTACGCATTATCTTCAACATCACCCAGGAGGTATAAAATTAATATGAAAAATCTTCGAACGTGTTCAAAGTAACACGTATTATGATAAATATAAATATAAATATATATATATATATAAAGAAAGAAAAAAGATTATATATATTTAATAATACAACAGAAAGAAGAAAACAAAAATATATATTTGTATATATTCATTTTATTTTATATTTATTTTATGTATAGGAAAAAGAATTTTGTTAGGTAAATCCGGAAAAGATATCACCAAATATGTTAAAAAGTTTCATCCCTGGGTTAATGTAGAAGAAATATTAAAACATTCATTTATTGGTAAGAATCAAATGTTTAATATCACATATGTAAAAGGAAAAAGTTATCATACATGAAAACATTTATAATGAAAAACGAGATAATATATATGTATATATATATATATATATAAACATAAATTATGAATTAACAAAAAAAAATATATATATATTTAAATGAAAAAATTGTATATTTTTTTAAATATTATATTATTCATTTGATGTAATCTATTTTAAGCACTGTAATAATACAATTTTATATAACTGCATTTTATACGCTACTTATTTTGTACTATTGTAGGATATATACAAGAATAAAAATAAATAATATAAAAGGACGGGTGCAGAAAAAAAAAAAAAAAAAAAAAAAGAACAGAAATGAAAAGATAAGAAAATATATATATATATATATATATATGTGTATGTAAATATATTCTGGCTTAACAAAAACAAAAGGAAGAAAAAAAAAAAAAAAAGTGAAGAAAGGAAGAAACCAATTTCATTTGACATTTTTCTCCTGTTTATATAACATATCCAATATATATTTATATTTATTAACTCTGTTATCCCTCGTTGCTGTTACAGTAACATAAGAGTTTCTATTACCTGGAATACAGCCACTTACTAGAATTTCATTTCTTTCTAAATTTAATCCTAGCAATTTCAAATTAATCATAGTCCTATATTTGTTTCCATGTTTACCTGGCATTTTCTTTCCTTTTAAAACTCGTCCTATATGGGTAGAAGCACCGATGGACCCTGGTTTTCTATGATGAGAACTTCCATGAGACATGGGACCTCTAAAGGGGTGAAGGAAAAAAAAAAATAGTACATTGGTAGGCTATAGATAAATATATATATATATATTTGTGTAATATGAATTAACTTTTTTTTTATTTCATTTTTTTTTTTTTTTTTTTTTTTTAATTTTGTATTAATCATAATAAATAAATAAAAAAAATTTAACTCTTCAACATATATATATATATATATATATATATATTTTTATGTGTAATACGAATTAACTTTTTTTTATTTCAATTTTTTTTTTTTTTTTTCTTTAATTTTGCATTAATCATAATAAATAAGTTAAAAAATTTAACTGTTCAATATATATATATATATATATATATATATATATATGTATACCTCTTGAATCCCCATCTTTTTATAACACCACAGAAACCCTTTCCTTTAGATAAACCTCGTACATTTACATATTTATAATTATATAAATAAGAAACATCAATAATTTGCCCTAATACAAAATTTTGTGGAGGGGTTAATGTCAAGCTGCATGTATTTTTTAAATTACAACCAACTTTAGCTATCTGGCCTATTTCTGGTTTTAAAATCCATCGACTCTCATCTAATGGTTTTCCATATGCTATACCTACTTTACCGAAATCTAAAAATCGATAAATAACATTCGGCATTATTTCAATTAATGTAGCAGGTATTAAATCTCCTTGGGGTGAAAATATGGACTTCATTTCTATTTTTCTCCCTCTTATTTGAATCTAAAAAGTGCACAAAAAGAAAAAAGAAAAAAAAAGATAGATTTATATGTAAATATAAATATTAACCCGTCAACATATATATATATATATATATATTTATTTATTTATTTATTTTATTTTATTTTTTTTTTTTTTTTTTATTTATATCCCACGATTATGTATTATATATTTGCTTTTTCTTCTTTCTTTTTAACCTTATCCAATTCGTCCTTATATGGGATATCTTTCAAGTGGTCTTGAGGTTCAAAAGGATCCCGTGCATTAATAAATTTTTTTATCATATTTATTTCAAACGTTCTCCTGTTATTAATCTAAAAGTTTTTAAAAACACAACATGAATGAATGAATGAATGAATGAATGAATGAATATATATTATTCATATGTAAAATATTATTTAAAACCTACATTCTTTAATTTCCCCAGCCAACTGGAATAACTCAAATTGCTACCTACATAGTTTCCCACTAATCCTATAAAATAAGAACATATTTCATTATAAATATATATACATATATATATTTGTATACGTTTTATTTTTATTTTTACCTTTATTGGATAATTGTAATGTTCTTAAAAGTTTGTAATTACGTATACATTGAAAAAGTGTCAAGTAAATTAAAAATGAATAAAGAAAGAATAAAGGCATTATTTGGTGTCATTCTATATGTTTTTTTTTTTTTTTCTTTTATTCAGAATAACATAAATAATTTTATGAAAAAAAAAAAAAAAAAAAAAGTTATCACATAATATATATATATATATATATATATATATATTTCTTTTTTTATATTAAAAAATTAATATACTTCTTTGTTGTTAAAAACTATATATACACATATTAAAAAATAATTATATTTTTCAATATAAAAGGAAGATATATATATATAATAACATGTCAATCTTATAATATTATGTATTTATCATTAGTTTTAATATTTATGCGTGGTATCCTTATATATAGCTCTTGCATAACATATATATATATATATATAAATTTATATTTATAATATTCTTATAATTTAAGCTATATAAAATTGTAATAATATTGAAATATATCCATTTTTTTTTTTTTTTTTTGCCACAAAAATATAAGGCTTAAAATAATTCTAAGTATAATCAATTATTATTATGGGGAAAAAAAAAGAAAAAAAAAAAAAAAGATATTTATTTTGTTCTATTTTTAAAATATATATTATATATATATATTATATTATATATATATATATGGTTTTATAAATTATACACAAAAAGACCATATTAATATAAAGTGTATAATTTAATTTTCTTCCGAACCCTTTTTTTCTTTTTTCAGTATATAAAAATAAGGTAATTTCCAAATATATATATTTTTTAATTATTATATAATTGTATTTATAAGGTTATATTAATATGCCTTATACATATATATATATATATATATATAATATATATCATATATATTATATTATATTATATTAACGTAATATTAATATATAATTAAAAAAAAAAAAAAAATGAAACTTATAACCAAATTGAAAAAAATTAATTAGTTATTTAAAAAACATTTTCTGTTTGGAAAATTAATCATTTTTAAAATATACATTTTAATTTGAAAAAGTAAAAAAGTAAAAAAAAAAAAAAATTAAAAAATAAATAAATATTAAATATATATTATATATATATATATATGTGTAGTCCATATAAATATTCATCATTGTAAAGATGATGAGTTCAACTTTTCTGCAATTAAGAATTGTAAATTTGCCAAATTTGATAAGTAGGAAATCATTAAATTATCTTGTAAAACACTTTCATTAATTGAATCAAATTTTTCTAAGGTTAAGAAAGTATCGTTTGATAAAACTTTATGTAAATATCTTCCAACACTGATATTTCCTTTCTTTTTCTGATCAATAACATCTTGAACATACGATTTACATTGTTTTAACATGATTAATAATTTTTTTAATGATAATTCATTCATATCTAATTGGTTATTATTATTATTATGCTCTAAATTATTTGTATGATTATCCTTAAGTGAATGTATATTTTCTTTAACTGATAAAACATCAGCTCTTTCAACATTACATGGTAATAATTCTGTTTGTATTTCATGGAAATGTACAAAATAATCCTTAACTAAGGATATAGGTAATTGAACATATGCTTTAATATTTAAAAAACCACTTTCTAAACTAGCATCAACTAATAAATGTATAGGTTCATTCAAAGGTGTATGTGGATAAAATTTTGATATGGAATTGTGTTCTTTGAACCATCCATGTACAGCACATGAAAGTTCAGATAATTCTGAACCTGAACAAAACCATCCAACAACTTGATCTCTTGGGCGTATTTTTTGCTTCAACTCATACATCGTTTCATGATGATCTTTAATTATTTGTAAAAAACCCTACAAACCAAAATATAAGTTGAAAAACAAATGAAATATATTTATATATACATATATTCTTTTATAAATTCAATGTAAATATGCACAACATATATAAACTATATATATATATATATATATATTTATTTATATTTTATATATATATATATATATATTTATTTATATTTTATATATATATATATATATATTTATTTATATTTTATATATATATATATATATATTTATTTATATTTTATATATATATATATATATATATATTTTTTTTTTCTTACTCCTTCATTTAATGAATGCTTATCAACAAAACAATCCGAAATTTCAACCAAGTTCGTATCAATCACTGAACCCATTAATGTTCCTATCACATGTGTTTGGTCTTCATCTCTTCTTAAATATGCATCTAAAATTGTAAAAATAACAGAAGGATGAATAATACATTTTATAGTTGTATGCGGTAAAATGTCAAAATGTTGAGGGGTTTTATCCTTCAATAAACTATTCAATGTTTTATAATTGTATCGATTAATACTCATTTTTAAAAAAGTTTAAAAAAAAATATATATATATATATATATATATATATATTTTGCAATCTCCAATTAATTATTTATATATATGAATATTATTATTTTTGTAATATGTTTATATTTCTATATTTTTCTTATAATACATATATATATATATATATATATATATATTAATATGATAATAAATAATTTATTATATTATATTATTTTTTTCTCCTTATATATTATTCAAAAAAAAAAAAAATAAGATTTCTAAATAAAAACATCCGTTTTTTTAATTATATATATAATTGTTCTATTTATTTATGTCCTTAAATTAATTAAATTTTAATATTATCCCCATAACATATATAAATATATTATTTAGCAAACAATAAATCATATAATAAAATGATAATAAATATATATATATATATATATATATAATTATATATATTATAAATAAAATAGTTCTTTAATTTAAAAAAAAAAAAAAAAAAATTAAGTTACAAATATATATATATATATATATATATATATTATATATATATAATATTATTCACAATTGGAGTATATTTATATAAATATTAGTAAAATAATATATTAAAAATATGTACATTTATATATTATAATATAAATTTTTTTCTGTATTATATAAAATATTCTATCCTATAAAAATATATATATATTATATAATAATTCAATTTTTAATGTTAAGCACAATAATAATAATTATACATTATATATATATATATATATATATATAATATATATAATATTATATATATAGAAAAATTATATATGAATTTTTAAATAATATATTTAAAATTATATGTATAATAAAATATAATATTATATATATTTAAAAAGCGCATAAAACTCTGTGGGTAGTAAAATACATATATATTACTTTTTATAAATTATAAACCCCCAAAAAAAAAAAAAAAAAAAAAAAAAAAAAAAAAAAAAAAGTATATTTTTTTTTTCTCCTAATATTTAAATATTATATGCATTTTCCTTATTATTAAGAATATCAAAAACCTTTTTTCTTTTATGTATTTAATAAACGATGATGAAATTTTTTTTTTTTTTTTTTTTATATTTTCCTTGTTCGAGTAAAAACTACTGTAGAATTAACCATTCTTTATATGCTTGCATTTATATGTTTATAAATAATAAGCATATTAGTTTTTAAAATACTTATGAAATATTAATTTTTTTTTATAAATTATAAGATATATGTTTATTACATATATTAAATTTATTTTATCTATATAATGAAAAAATAAAAGAATGATATATAATTTTAAAGTGTTTTATAATAATCATCAAAGTAGGAAATATTCTACTATCATATTTCTATAATAAGAATAAAGAAAATGAACTTCAAAAAAAAAAAAAAAAAAAATTATTATTATAAACAAAATAAATTAAAACAATATAATATAATATTTTATCTGTAATGTATATGCTTTTTTTTTTTTTTTTTTTTTTTTTGGTTTATTAACTTTTCTTCCAGTCACTCATATAATGTATTATATAATTTGTCTACTAAAAAAAAAAAAAAATAAATAAATAAATATATAAATGTATATTATATATATATGTATGGGTTAAAAGATAAAAAATATTTTATGATATTTTTGATCATTTTGGATATATGATAAATAAAAAATGTCATCTTTTCCATTCGGTGAAACAAAGCAATATATATATATATATATATATATATATATATATGTATATATATTTTTCTTCAGTTCAAATATGTAAATTATAATTTTAATATATTTATTTTATTTATTTATTATTTATTTATTTTTACCTTTATAATGTTGTTGGGTTTAAAAATATGTCATATTTATATATATATATATATATTTTTTTTTTTTTTTTTCCTTTTTATAATAACATCATGTAATAATAATAATAATGATGATGATGATAATAATATTAAATATTCCAAGATAAATGATAAGAAAAATAAAAAAAGAAATAACACATCTTATAATTATACTTCTTCTTTGAATACTAGTGTGTCTATATATATGGACAAGGATTATGAATATTTAGTACATACTTCTGAAAAAAATAATAGATTAATATGTGTTAAAAAAGAATATAATGATTTGATATATTATACTCATGATAACGATTGTGATCCTCAAAATACATTTAGCTTTTCTTTTAATTCTACATTTAAATTCGATGAACGTTTTTATATGACATATAAAAAAAATAAAGAATCGTTTATTGAAATGAATATTACACCTTCGTTAGCTATAGGTTCTTGTATTAATTGTTTATTTCTTGATGAAATGAATCTTCTTAGTATTTATGGATATACATTTATATATAATAAGTCCAATGAATATGAATATAAAAATTATTATAAAAAAATTATTGATTTATATCATAATAATTCAGAAGAATATTCCAATGATTCTGATGTTGTTTGGAATATTCCTGTAGTAATTAATATGATAAAGTCAGATGTTGACAAAATAAAAAAACATCATAATAAAAAAAAACGTCCTTTAGATAATTATAATAAGGATCATAAAAATATGGAAAAATATAATAAACGAATTTATCGTAATAGTTTGGGGATAGCTGCTACAACTTTTGGAAATGTACCAAATGCTTTAACAAAAGATAAATGGACAGAAAGAAATACAATTATTTCAAAAGTTGAATCTGAACCTAATAATAATTATACAAACTATGATGATATTTATTTATATTATAATAACTGTCAAGGTAATGATAATTTTCAAGGAAATCATAAATGTGGAGAAAATTTTTCCTATCAACAGGGAGATAACTCTAATGAGAATTTACCTTTTCATTATTACGAAAATTCAATACTAAAAAAATTCTTGAAAGAAAATAGAATACATTATGCATATGATGAAATAGGTAAAGACAAAACGGTCAACCCTAACATGAGTGGGAATTCGGACATATACAACAATAGTCCTATAAAAATGGTTGACCGTTTTTTTATGAACCTAAAGGTTATGGAAGATAATAAAGAAGATGAAGAAAAGGACCATAAACATGTCAATAATAATAATAATAATAATGATCATAATAATAATAATGATATGAATTATCATAATAAGACAAGTGAAAAAAGAATATTCGAAAAATTAAAAAATATAATATATAAAGAAAATGAATGTAAAATATTTAAAGATGATTTCAATAATAACCCTAAAGTGTGGACAAATATTCTTTTTACAAATTCTTTTACAAACGTAAATATATTATCTCATATTGATAAGTATAATGGAACATATGCTGATTTAAAATATTTTTCTTTTCATGATACTTATAAAAAGAAAAAGTTAAATGATTTTCTCAATATAACTTTCGATATAAACAATAAAGAATATTTAAGAAATAATAATGTATATATAATAATAGCTAATGATGAAATAAAATATATTAACCATTTAATATTTTGTTCGGATATTATATCTATTGCTGATCCTGTTATTACATATATTTATAATTATGATTTAAGAAAATCTTATGAGAAAATAAAAAATAAATATATATCTGATTTTCAAGATAATAAAGTATTTTTAATTAAAGTTTTTTATTATGAACAACAAATATTATTCTTTCTAATAGATTATATTATGGGAATCGATGACCCTATGAAATTATCAATCCCTTTCTTTTATCTTGTTTCTCAAAATTATTTCACTCTGTATACTCATTTTTTTATGAAGGATAATTTAATTGGATGGATACGTAAGAGTAAAATATTGTATGTCAAGACAATGAACAAAATATTTTCCTACATAAAAGAGTAATAATAAAAAAAAATAAAATATATATATATATATATATATATATATATATATATATATATAATAAATAAAGTAAAATATTATGTGTTGTAATTTATTTCGCTACAGGAAACAATATGCTTTTTTTATATAATAAATATATATATATATATATGTGTGTATAGATAGATTATTTAATTTTTAATAAAATGTGTTCACAAAATTTTATATCGCATATTATAATTTTTTTTTTATGATTATTTTTTTTTTTTCGTGTAGGAGCACTTATTATACAAAGAAAAGTTATGATGTTATTTCCATAGAAAATAAAATAATATCCAATATATATTTACTTTATCTAATGAAAAATATTTTTAAATATATAATATTCGCAAGATATAATCCATTAAAAAATTATTCATTACACAAAAATATCAATTTTGATTCTGTTCTTTTAAATATGATAAGCACATTTACAAATGAAGAGTTATATGATTATACAACATATTTTAAGAAAATTACTAAAAAAGACATGAAAAAAATTAAAGATAAAAAAAAAATAGAAAGAATGGATATATTTGAAATATTTATTATTCCATCTACTAATTATATAAAATTCGAATCTATTTTATCAAAACTTTTTAAAGCATTATTTGATTGTGGTGGGAAACATATATCCAAGTTGTTAAAAATTGCAATACTGAGATCACATTATGATATGTTATATAATTTTAATTGTTATAATTATCAGCTATATAGCTTTCTAACGAATCTTCTTGATCTACATGAGTATTTTTATGAGTATGCTGACTTAAACCATTTATTTAAGGAAAGTCAAATAATTTTGAAAGAATTGGTAAAAAAAAAAAAAAAATATATATATATATAAAAAATATATATATGAGCATATATTATATAAATAACCTTTCATCCTATCAACCAGATAAAGTTAACCCTTCAAGAGATGAATAATCTTATTCCCTTCAATGAAGACAAGTATTTGATAAAATATCTCATAATAATATTATACTCTGGAAATGATGTACAAAAATGAATAAATAAATAAATAAATATATATATAAATATATATATATATATATATATATATATATATATATATATATATATATATATATATATATATACATATATACATATACATATTCGTATATACCTTTATATATACATTTCTACTCACATTTTAAATTATCCATTATGACCATACCCACACACTTATTTCCTATTTCAGATGTTTTGCCTCGATAAAGAAAATTCTGTATATATTCAATTAATTCATGAATTGAGACACCTTAATATTTTCCATGCTATAATTTTGGCATATCTGTCTGGCGATAAAGTTGGTACCTTATGTACAAGAATTGACATGAACAAACAAGATAATAAAAACATATATGTAAAGAAGAATAATGTTCATACAGATAATGATATACCATCAAATAAATACGCTAACATTAATTATCTTACTTATGATGATGATAACAGTTATATAAAATATAAATGTAGAGGGAAGTGTAATACAAATGATTATGCTCTTTCATTAATAAAAAAATTTGATAATAAATATTATGGAGATTTTCATGTTACTATAAGACCATCAAGTGAATATACACTAGGAATAATATTAGTATCTTTTATGGCATCAGTTGTTTTTATTGTTGGAGAGTTGCATAAATCAATGAAAAGAATATATGTATATAGAATAATCAAAAATATTTTTATAAAAAATTATAATCATAATATAACAAAATATTATACCTTCTGGAACAGCAAATTATATGCATTTGAACAATATGAACCTGAATGTATTCTTTTATTTAATAAATATAATTTATATGAAAAATATATTTTACTCAAAACCTCTATATTAAATTCTTTAAAAATATCTAATTTAAATCGTTTAAAGGAATATAAAATCAATCTTTTAGATATAAATAATGAAAAAAGTAATATAAATAATAATAAAGAATTAATAAAATATTTTGATTTGAAAAAGGAAACATGCTTATGTAATCGAAATATGATAAATAAATCAAAGGGTGATTTTGTTGTTAGTCAATATTTACAAATAAGATATAATTTTATGAATAAAATTAAAAAAAGAAATAAAGAATTATATGAAAAAATGTTAAATTATAATTTTTTTAATGATCCTTTAGATATATCTTATAAAACGAAAAAATATCAATATGAAAAATTAATTGATATATGTAAAGATATGAAGTTTGATAAAAACCGTTTATGTCTGTTTCATAAATCAAGAATTATATTAACATATTTATATTTATTATCGCCTTATCCACAATTTATATTTTATGTTATCAGTCCTCTAGTTTTCATTAAGCCACAAAAATATTGTGATGAATATGATATACCTTTAGTACTTAATAATATGTTAAAAAATAGAAATTTTTATAAAAAGAATGCACGAATATGTATAAATTATGCTTTTGCTCATTTTATATCAGCTGGTGATAAAACAACTAATCTAGTTATTACTGCTAAGATAAGTGGTACTATGGTCAATATCAGTAAACACAATTTGTTATTACTTTTACCTCTTAGTAAAAGAGTTGATATATTAGACTACTCTAAAAATAATGAATATGATATAAAAGAAGAAATATTAAATGAATATTTTATTTTAGGTAATCCATATACACCTATTAATATTATTGCTTATAGTTTTCAAGAATATGATAATGTAAAAAAAAATTCACATATAACTATATCCGGGGCTTTTATAAAACGATATGATGAAAAATATGTAACTTATAATACTATAACAAAAATATATGATGAAAAGACACATTGTACAAATAATAATTCCTTTGAACATAAAGGAAAATTATTATGCTTCTGTGATATTCTATCCAAACACAAAAATACAAATTGTTTATATCCATTCTGTGAAAAAACAAAAAAATTCTGTTATTTAAATGAAGAATGTATAAATGGAGAATGTGTTTGTATTAAGGGGTATTCAAGAAATCCAATGAGTTCTATATGTGAGCAAAATAACGAATGTATATTAGATCCTAACAATACATGCGAAAGTCCAGGAAAATGTGTTCTCGACAAAAATAGATATATTTGTTTATGTCCTTATCCCTATGTAAGAATATTAAATAATTGTTTACATCCATTAAAGGGAATTAAAATAGGATTATATATTTTTAATAATTTTCATAATCACTTCTCAAATGACGAAGATGACGCTTCGAAAAAGGAGAGGTTTTATTCAAATGTTTTTGGGTCCATGTCAGAATACATAAAGGAAGCAATAAATGACGTAATAAAATATATATATATATATATATATATATATATATATATATATATATGATATATATTTTTTATATTATCTACATATGCATACATAGTTTTATAAAATAAGAAATCATTTTATGTTTTGTTTATTTCTATCCTCGTCAGATCACTAAACACGACTTAAAATTAAGAGTTCACGTCAAACCCATAAAAAAATTGAAAAACGCTATAAAAGCAACAGTAATAATTAACCAAAGAAATAATCCGAATGAGCCTACACCTATAGAAGTATTTAACATATTTCTAAATCAATTAAGTGATTCTACATCAGCTTTAAATAATGGATTTTTTTCTTATTTTGCACGTTTCACATATATAGATTATGTGGAATCTTTTTCTAGAAATGAGCATGTCATACCTTTTTACCAGAACTATATAAAATATATACCAATATTTCTCTTAAAAATTTTCCAAGGAGATTCATTTAATGATATATCATTTATAGCTTGTGTTAATTTTATTATACTCATTGGAGTCACCTTTCTTTTACTTTCTTATTTTCTTTATTTATTTGTTAAGTTGAAATTCTTCCAAGTACAAAGGGTCAAAGCTTTTTAAAGAAAAAAGATTAACATAAGAGATGATTGGAGGGAAAGAATATGTATAATACAAAGGAAGGGAATAAAGAAAGCACGTACATATG
>LT969558.1:706104-711574 GCA_900097035.1 Plasmodium blacklocki (nom. inval.)
TATTAATAGTTCTTTAAATAAAAAAGAAAATGAAAGAATATTAGATATTTTAAAAAGTCAAGATTTGGGGAATTTAAAGGTTTTATATATTACACCAGAAACTGCAACAAGTGTATATTTTATAGATATATTATATGAACTTTATATAAATAAAAAAATTTCTCTTATTTCCATTGACGAAGTACATTGTATAAGTACATGGGGTTCTGATTTTAGAAAATCATATAGAAATTTAAATAAGGTTCTTGATATTTGTCCTTATGTAAGAACATATTGTTGTACTGCCACAGCAACAAAATTTGTAGAAAAGGATATAATAAGAAACTTAAATTTTATTCAATTAAATAAAGATTGTAATTATAATATAAATAATAATAGTATAAGTAATAATAGTAATAATAATAATAATAATAATAATAATACAAATAATATAAATAATAATATCAAATATGATGATCATAATAATAATTGTAAGGTACTTAATATTGTTAGAACCTCATTCAACAGACCCAATTTAAAATATATTATTATCTATAGCGATTTAATTAAAGATGAGAAAAAAAAAAGTGTGTGTGATATTATAAATGAAAAACAAAATAAAGGCAAAATTGGTATTATATATTGTTTTAAAAGAAATACATGTGATGAAATTTCTAAATTTTTAAGAGAAAAAGGTATACAAGCTTTAAGTTATCATGCTGGATTAACAAATAATACAAGAAAAAGAATACAACAGAAATGGATTTCTGGGAAGATAAATATTTTAGTAGCTACCATTGCATTCGGTATGGGAATAGATAGAAAAGATGTATCATTTATTATTCATTATAACTTACCAAAAAGTATAGAAAATTATTATCAAGAATCAGGAAGATGTGGAAGAAGTGGACATATATCCTTTTGTTATTTGTTTTATTCAAAAGAAGATGTCGAAAAATTGTCATATATAATTAAAACAAGTTTTTCTCATTTAGATATGCACGATGCAAATATAGAAAAAAAATATGAAAAAGAAATTTATAATTTAGAATGTGTTCACAACTTATGTATAAATGAAAAATGTATACGTTCTCAAATTTTATCTTATTTTGGAGAAACGTATCAAAATAAAAATTTACAAAAAAATAATAATTCTGACCATACTAAAGAAACTTATAAAAATCAAACACATATCGAGAAATCCAACTTTGATACTGTTAATTTTTATCATACGTCTGATCAAAATAATGATAATTTGTCAGATGAACATTTCTGTTGCTCATTTTGTTATGACACTAAAGGTTCAAGGATTAAAATTCAAAACGTAATCAACTTATATGAGAATAAAAAAGTAAATAATATATCACAATTTTATAGTAAGGGTTTAACACCTGAATATAATTATTTATATACAAATAATGGGAAACATAAGTTATATGATGATGACGCATATTATAGCCCCTCGGGCGAAGAACCACGGGAAAAGACCACCACAAACTATTATAATAAATATGATGATAAATATGATGATAAATATGATGACAAACATAATGATAAATATGATGATAATAATTATTATAACAATGGTGATAGAAAATTAGAAAAGGGGATATATAAATTAAATAATAAAAAAATTAAAGGATATATACCTTTTCAGAGTGCATCTTCTATTATTCCTAAACAAATTCGAGATAAAGGAATTATTGAAGTAATGAAAGAATTAGAAAGAAGAGAAGAGGAATTAAATGAAAAAACAAAAAACGATGAGGAACAACATAAAGTAAACAAAATGACTTTATTAAAAAGTAATTCTATGAATGTAAAGAGGAAGCATGTATTTTCTTCATTTAAAATTCCAAGGAAAATTTAAACTAATTAATGATATATTAGATAAAAAACAAAAAAATAATAAATAAAGTATATATATATATATATATATATATATATGTGTATGTATGATTATTATTTATATGAATAATATATATAGCTTAATTGAAAATAATTAAAATTAATATATGCAAATGGTGTTATATAATATATATCTTTTATATCGTATTCAATTCTAACAATATATACTTTTTTGAATATTATGAAAATTTATATTCCCCCCACACTTATCATATGTGATGATATAATATGTGTGTAAATTATTTATTACTTTTTCTTTTTTCTTTTTTTTTTTTTTTTTTTTTTTTTGTACATCCTTTAAAATTACTTTACACAAAATAAAATGACATATATATATATATATATATATTATATATGTATATGTTCGTACCTGTTTTGTTAATACATGTATTTATAAGAATATATTAATATATAGAAATATATATATATATATATAAAGAGAAATATTTCTCCTTTTATTTATTTTATATCATAGTAATATATAAAATCTACATATATATATTTTTTATATATTTATATTACATAGTTGTATTTTATACTATATTCTACTTATTTTTATTTTTTTTTATTTCATTATTATTATTTTTTTTTTTTTACATATTTTTAAATATTTTCAATTTTGGTGAGTTGTTCATATTTTGTATTATTTTTTTATTTTATTTTATTTTATTTTTTTTTTTTTTTTTTTTTTTTTTTTTTGTGGTTTATTCTATACATTATTTTATAAATATATAATTTTCTCTCTTCTTTTTTATTTTTTAATATATAAGGACATAAAAAATGACTTTAAAACTATTTTTGTATTTTTTTTTTTTTTTTTAAATATATATAAATAAATATAAAATAATATAATTATAATAAATAAATTATATATTTTTATATGCACATTAAAATTAATTATATATATATATATATAATTATATATATATTTTTATAACCACTAACTATATAAAATTATTTGTTCTGAAAAAAGAACTAGTATATAATATTATTATTATATATATATATATATATATATATATATATATATAAGAACAAATATAAATTCATATGAACTATATATGCAACGTAATAAAATATATATACTTATTCTATTTCAATTAATTTTAAGGGTCCCCTTCCTTCAAAAAGAAGAAAAAAAAAAAAAATTAAATATATATATAAAAATATATATTATATTAATATATAATTTGTTCAGGTCATAATAATTAAAAAGAAAAAAAATAAAAAAAAAAAATAAATTCAATTATTATATAAAAATAAAATAATTATCAATGTAGAATTATTATTTAATAATAAAATATATATATATATATATATATATATATTTTATCTTATATAACTTAATTGACATGCAACAACCATTTCTGTGAACAGGTTCTTTTTTTTTTTTTGTTTTTCTTTATATATATATAATATTTATATAAAAAATTGTAGTAATTATTTAATAAATTAAAGAAAAAAAGGAATTTATTTAAATACTAATTATTATAAAATGAAGTACAAATTTAAATAATATACATACCATAATATATAAAAAGAAACATGCTTAAAAATTTTTTTTTTCTTCTGAACATATAAACCATATATTATATATATAAACATATATATATATGTATATAAAACAGAAGAAAAACAAAAGATTATCATGAAAGCATATATATAATAACACATTTGTAAATAATTGTGTATCCTATTAAATAATTAAAAAAATAGGAACGCATAAAAAATGATAATCTACAAAAATGTAATTTTTTACATTTTTTTAGTTATATTATTTTATTTATAGTTTCAATTAATTTTTTTATGCTCTATGTATATTTTTTTTTTTTTTTTGTTTTTTGTTACACCATAATGTTGTTTTTGTTTTATAATTAGTTGTTTTTTAAATTTATTGTCAAAATTGTATTTTTTCTATTTGTTGTTTTAATATATATATATATATATATATATATATAAATATGTTTTTATATTTATATTTTGTATAAAATCAAAAATGTTATTTAATTTTTAATATGTTTATCTTTTTCAAGTTTCATTTTTGTTTTTTTTTTTTAATATTTTTACTTTGTTATATTTCACTATTTTTTAAATAAAAAAAAATATATATATATATATATATATATATTAGTTAATTTGTATATTTTATAATTTGTTGTTGATATGGAGAAGTATGTACCAGGAGAAAAGGAAGCTCTCAACACCTACAAACTCAGCAAATTAAAAATTGGTGAGAATAATATTATGCAAGATATTTCAGAAGGAAACAAGAAAAAAGAAATTATTGCTAACGAGAAAGATGGTAATGAAAATACAAAAAAAAAAAATAAAAACACAACTTCTCTTTTTAAGAGATTTAAAATTTTTGGTAAAACCAAAAATACACCTAAAGCGGAAGTGCCGGATTTGAAAACAAATGATGAAAATAATTCGATAGAAGTTGTTAACTTGTTAGATTTATCAAAAGATGAAGAAAATAAAAGTATGAACATGAATACCAATGATGATAGTAATGATAATGATATTAATAATGATATTAATAATGATAGTAATAATGGAAATAATAATGAAAATAATAATAATAATAATGATAATAATAATAATAGTGATAATAGTAATGATAATAATAATGTAGATCATAAACTTCTCAGAGAGTTTTTAAAAATTAGTAATAACACACAAATCAATAACGATGATGATAATATGAATAATAGTAGAATGAATAAAAGTAGGGCTTCTATAAGTATAGGAAATGGTAGCCAAATAAATGATAAATCTGTTACGTCTATCAACACGAATGAAGGCACAACAAAAGTACAGACAGAAAGTAATATTATAAGTTCCAAACGCACCACAAGAGATAGTGCACTTATAAATGCAGATATGTTAGGTAAAAATTTTGAAAAGGATATAAATAAAAAAAAAGAATCTGTTAAATTTGATTCAGATAATATGTCTATTGACAAAGAAAAATCTGTAATTCCAAGAATGAGTGAAAAAAGAGACTCATTATTAAAAAATATTGTAAAGATGCCCTTAATATATGGTTATAAGAATAGTTTATCCCCCAGAAATAGTACTTCACATAGTGAAGATAAGGATGATAGAAATTATGATAATAAAAATAATGATAATAAAAATAATGATAATAAAAATAATGATAATATAAATGATGATAATATAAATGATGATAATAAAAATAATGATAATAAAAATAATGATAATAAAAATAATGATAATATAAATAATGATAATAAAAATAATGATAATAAAAATAATGATAATAAAATAATGATAATATAAATAATGATAATATAAAATAATGATAATATAAATAATGATAATAAAAATAATGATAATAAAAATAATGATAATAAAAATAATGATAATAAAAATAATGATAATAAAATAATGATAATTATAAATAATGATAATATAAATGATGATAATAAAAATAATGATAATAAAAATAATGATAATAAAAATAATGATATTAAAAATAATGATAATAAAAATAATGATAATATAAATGATGATAATAAAAATAATGATAATAAAAATAATGATAATAAAAAATAATGAT
>LT969558.1:711674-746674 GCA_900097035.1 Plasmodium blacklocki (nom. inval.)
ATAATATAAATGATTGATAATAAAAATAATGATAATAAAAATAATGATAGATAAAAATAATGCATAATAAAAATAATGATAATATAAATGATGATAATAAAAATAATGATAATAAAAATAATGATAATAAAAATAATGATAATAAAAATAATGATAATATAAATGATGATAATAAAAATAATGACAAAAATAATGATAATATTCTTCATAATGTTATTGAGAAAGGATTAAATAAGAAACCTTCCATAAGTCCTAATAACCATGAAGGAAAAAAAAGTCTTCTTGTCCAACCATTAAATAATAATAATGAAAAAAAACAAAAAGATAATAATAGTAATTTGGTCCTTAGTAATGATATCCATAATAATAACAAAGATATCATTAAAAATAAGGATAATGATAAAAGAAAAATGTCGAATGTAGATAATAATATAAATAATATTAATAGCACACTCGTTCCTAAGGTAGACTGTAATTATAGCGGTAAAAATTCTGATACCTTAAAAAAATATGATAATGAAGAAAAATCATCTAATACATTATCAGAGAATAATTCCAAGGTAGGAGAAAAAAACTTCAATCATTTATTAAAAAGTGAAATGAAAATAGAGGAAAAAAGCCCTCCTGTTCTTTTAAAAACGAATAATACAGATATTAATAATAAAAATATTGTAATGAAAAAAAATAATTTAGTTGAACGGGCTAATTTAATAAAAAAAAAACAAACTGATGTAACACACGATGAAATATTCAATAATAATAATTTTAAAAAAATATGTAATAATGAAACAACACAATTGCTAAATGTTTTTGTTCCTTTTGATTTGGATGCTCCAACTTTGTATGCTGACAATCCTGAAACAGTTAGGTAAAATATAATATCCAAAATGGAATAATTTCACCCATAGGGTTTTTTTTTTTTTAATTTATTTATATGTAATTTATATGATAGTTTTTTTTTTTTTTTTTTTTTTTTTTTTTTTTTTTTTAATTTATATGTAATTTATATGATATTTTTTTTTTTTTTTTTTTTTTTTTTTTTTTTATGTTTAGCCCCTTAACGCCAATAGAAGAAATAATCGACTTTATATACTCCATATTTAATAAGAGCACAGAAGACACAATATCACGTCTAAAGGAATCAAAGGATAACACGGCAGAGGTAGAAACATGTTGAAAAGAAATGTACAGAATGAGATAATATATGTTATTATATATATATATATATATAAAGAATGATGAATGTCTTTTCCCCATGAAAATATATGATTGTGAATATATGTAGAAATGTTATCTGTATAATTTATTTTATGTTTATGATTTTCTTGTTTTTTTAGTGCCTCAATACATTAAAACTAACAATAGAAGCTTTAGAGGGAAACGAAAAGTCGGTGATCTCACAGCTGAATAAGAACATGTAAGCATATTTAACATAAAAAGGGATACAAATATATGTATATATATATATATATATATATATATATATATATATATATATTTATATATATTTATATATTTATTTACTTTTAAAAATATATTCTCATTTAATTTTTTTTTTTTTCCTTCTTAGGGCTATCGAGAAAGAATGTTTGGGAGAAGTTGATGAGGTTCTAAAATCTATAAATGACGACTAAATAATTTGAAGGTGATATTAGTACATGGACAGTAAAATATGTTTAAAAAAAAAAAGAATTGCTAAACAAGAATATATATATATATATATATATATATTAAATTTTTTTAAGATTATATTTTGGTTTATGTTATTTTTATGATATAGAAGTTAATTATAGTTTTTCATTATAATAATGTGAAAAAATTAAATAACACAAAAATTAAAAATATATAATATGAATAAAAAAATATCATTAAGACGTAGAACACATAAACATATACACAATCTAATTAATATATATATATATATATATATATAAACACATATTTATTTGTGATGTGTATAAATATGGGGGAAATAATATTTCCCTTATTACCGTTTTTTAATAAAGGCTTAAAAATTAATTAAAAAAAAAAAAAAATACATATATATATATATATATATATATATATATATATATATTTCCATTTTGTACAAAAAAAAGATATGAGGTTAAACACTTGCATGTTAATAATTGTTAATATATTCCTTTTGTAGATTATAATCATGTAAAGGAAGATCCAAACATCCAGGTGCAATATTATCAACATCAGCTATAGCTTTTTCTAATATTTCTGAACATGGGAGTGTTGATGTATAATTTCTTATATATGTATCAAGTTTATTTCTAAAAATTCTATGACCAGGCATTCCTTTTAATATTCCTAGTACAGGTTTTAATAATTCAAAGGAGCTAGATATATTATAAAATAAGTTTTTTTTTTCTAAATACTTTTTATATGCTTCTAATATTGTTCTTCTGCTATAAGCTGTAGATGGAATATCTTGATTATATACTAATTTATCAGTTTGTGATAATACAGTAATATTTTCCATACATGCTCTTCCTATCATAACACCATTTAAAGGATTGATATTATAGTTATCAATTTCTATAAAATTTGATGTATCATTATAATTATTATAATTTTCAGGCGTATAACCATTTAATAAAGCGATTGCTTCTTGTATTGTTTGAATACCTCCATTTAAAGTAAATTTTAAATGAGGATATAGTTTACATAAATCATATACTTTATAATATTCTAATGGTGGTATTTTTCGGTTTTGTTTTGGATCTAATCCTTTTAACCAAGCTTTTCTTGCATGGACAATAAAATGATTACATCCAACTGAGGAAACTGTTTCAATAAATGTTTTTAAGAATTCAAAGGAATCATAATTATCTACTCCGGTTCTAATTTTGACAGTTACTGGTATTTGTACCTTTTTCTTAATTTCATATACAATATTTCTGACTTGTTCAGGATTTTTCATTAAAGAAGCACCAAAAGCACCTTTATTAGCAACTTTAGTACTTGGGCATCCAACATTAATATTTATTTCATCATAACCAGCTTGTTCTACTAAAATAGCAGCTTCTGACATGGAGTTCATATCACAACCACCTAGTTGACAAACGATGGGATGTTCATTATTATCAAAACCTAGATGTTCTTCTAAATTATTTAAATTATATAACAATGTATTATCTACAATCATTTCAGTCCACAATTGTGCTCTTTTCGTAATAATACGTACCATAGCTCGAAAATGTCTATTCGTTACATTTATCATAGGTGCTACTTGTATAAAAGGTGTTGTGTTTTTTTCATTTATCTTTCTATAATCATAATTTATTCCGTTTGATATGATGTCTTCTAATTTATATTTTTTTTCACAAGGAGATATAACATTTTCTATATTTTTTTCTGATAATATTGACATATTGCTACATTTTAATATCTTTTTTTTATATTTATAATTATATATATTTATTTTTTTTTGTAAAAATGTTGGATTGGTACTTGTGTTAAAGCAATAAATGTAATAATAAAAATTTTTAGAATTTTTTTTTTTAATATAACTCCTCTTTGTATTATTCTTATTATTATAATAATAATTATTATTTTTAATAATAATAATATTATTATTATTACTATTATTATTATTATTAGTAGTAGTAGTATATTTTTTATTAACGTATGATATATATGTATTTCTTCCTTTAATATTACTAGACGGTAGTATTATAATATTATTATTACGTATATATTTATTTTCTTTTTCCTTATTGTTTCTTTCTTTATTATATTGATTTAGGGTATGTATTATATTGTTATATACTCTTCCATGAGTATATGTTTTATTGTAATTTAATTTTGAATTACCATTATTTAATTTTAATATTATTAACAAAATGTATATAATCACATATAGAGAAGGCAACTTTATTTGCATTTAAAACGTTTTTTTCTTTTTCTTTCTTTCTTCACATATATAAATAAATAAATAAATATATATATATATATATATATATATATATAATGTAGTATATATTTTAATATAAAATGTTAAAAGCTTTTAAGGGAAAAAAAAAAAAAAATTAATATTATATATATATATATATATGTAAAAAGTTCGGAATATGAAATATGCCCATTTAACATATATTATAAAATTATTTATTTATAATAATAAAAAAGAAAAGAGTAAAAATTTATTATAGTTAAAACCGTATCGGATATATAAATGAGCAAAGCATATAAAAACAAGTTAACATTTTAAAATAAAAATATATATATATATAATAATACCAATGATTGCTATTACATTTTTTTTGTAGAATGAAAAAAAATAGTTAGGAACATAATTATATTTAATATTAATATATATATTTTTATATATATCTTAAATTGGAAGCACATATAAAATATTTAATATATAATATTATAATATATATAATATTGTATATTTATATATATATATATATATATATATATATACATAATATATATATATTATACCTTCATTTTGATTAATTATATAACATTATATTTTTATACATATTTATGGTAATTTATATATAATATAATGTATGGTTTTTTTTTTTTTTTTTTTTTTTTTTTATTTGTAATTAAATATAATGATAATAATAATATTTTATTTTTAACCTACAACTTTATATGCATATTATAATAATATATATATATATAATATATTATAATAAAATATTAAAAAAAAGAGATATTTTTTATTATATTTAGAATCTTATTTAAAAATATATTTTAAAAAATATAAAATAATAAAAAATTTAAGATATATATAATATTTATATGTTATATATTATTTTTTATTTTTACTTTTGCAAATAAATAGCAAAAATTTATTTAATTATTTATATATTTTAAAAGGAAAAAAAAAAAAAAAAAAAGAAGAAATAGAAAACAGATGTTGTAGTTATATATTAAGACCGTATTTTTTTTTTTCTTTTTTTATTATATTGTTTTTATATAAATATACTCTCTAAAAAAAAAAAAAAGAAATGTAATATTTTTTATGTCGTAATACTTATTATAAAAGTACTCCTTTAAAATTTATTTTATTTGTCACCTTTTTTATTTTAAACAATTACATTATATTATATATTAATTTTGTAAATAAATATATTGTTTTGTGTTTTTCAAATTATCACTCATTTTTATTATAATTTATTATATATTTTATATAACAATATTTATATGTATAATTATTTTAAAATAAATGGTACTGTCATATAATTATATTATATATATATATATATATATATATATATATATATAATATATATTTTTTTTTATAATCGTATATAATAAAAGATACATAAATATACATTTATAAAGATTTATATAAAATGTATATATTTTTTTATTTATTATATTTTCAAAAAAAAAAAAAAAAAATTTGTTTTGTGAGAATGATGCATGAATAAATTAAAATAGGGCGGTCCAACCAAAACCAATCTTAAAATAAAAAAAAAAAAAAGAAGAAAATATCGATATATATATATATATATATATATATATATACTTATATTTGTTTGTTTATTTATTTATTTATTTATTATATATTTTATTTTTCTGTATATACAAAACGATGAAAACATTTTGAACACATCTTGTCAATTGTTACCAATATTTTTTTTTTCTTTTTTTTTTCACAATTCAAATATATAAGAATATATAATATATATATTTATTAAATATAATCGTGGTTTGAAAAAAAAAAAAAAAAAAAAAAAAACATAGATTGATTGATATATGAAATTTTTTTCTGTAGAATAAAAACAATTCATAATTAAAAATATTTAGAAAAAAATAAAAAAAAAATAAAATAAATTAATTTACCATTTGTATTTATTATGATTATATTTTTTGTTTTAATAATACATGTTGTGTTCTATGTGTATTTCTTTTTTTATGTATACTAAAGAAAAAATATATATATATATATATATATGTATATAAATGTTTTATAAATGTTATATATATATATATATATATATATATTATATATATATATGTGTGTTTTTTTTTTTTTATCATTTAATCACGTATTCACATATTGCAACAAAAATTAATGGGAAAAATATTTTTCTTGCTATTTTTTTGTGATACATAAAATGATAATATAAAGAAAAGCAGCATATATATATATTTAATGTCAAAATAATACATATATATATATATATTTTTTTTTTTTCATGTGTAAAATATTGACAAAAATAATAAAATAAATGCATTAAATATTATATATATATAATATATATATTTATATAATATATTTATTAAAAAGTGACAAAAAAACAACAGCAGTAATTAATACTTTAAAAAATCAAAAAAAAAAAAAAAAAAAGAAATTAACGCATTTTGTTATGTATAATATTATATTAAATAATATATTGATATATATATATATATATAATATTTTTTATTATATTTATATTACATATTTTAAATTTGTGTCAAAATATATAACAAAAAAATAAAAAGAATATGATATTTTATTTGTTTATATAAATTGTGAAGCATTGAATACACAAAAAAAAAAAAAAAAAAAAAAAAAAAAAAAAGGAAAATATTAAAATTAAAAAAATTATAAAAATAAAAATAATGAAAAAAAAAAATTAAAAAGAATAAAAAATATATTACTATTATAAATAAATACTATATTAGTATTTATATATATATATAAATATATATTTATAGTAATTCTTTTTTTAATTATTATAAATTATAAAATAGTAGAAAAAAATATATATTTTAAATAAAATATATATATATATATATATACATAATCTATAACTGTATAATTCATATTTACTTTATATGTTAGAATATTTTTATGAAAAAATATAAAGTGTAATAATATATAATATAGATGTGTATATATTTATAGGAATAGCTTTTTATTTATACATTTATTTAAAAAGTGTACTATGCACACAAATATATATATAATATATATATATATATATATATAATAATTTATATGATTTGTATATTTCTATCTACATAATAACACAAAAAATAGATATATATCTATATATATATATATATATATATTTTTTTTTTTTTTTTTTCTCAATATGGGATTTCTAAAAATTGGAACGCCATTAAGCTGGGATGATGTACAAGATGTGAAATCTTTAATTAGATTATATGGTATATTACAATTTGTACATGTATATAAATTAAATAAAGACCGTTATGATGAAAATATAATGTTTGGTGATGAGATTGAATATATAATAATAAGAAATGATGAAACCTTAAAAGAATCGTCTGCCTTATTATGTGCTTCTGATTTAATAGATGAAATGATGAATTTAGAAAGTGTTATTGATTGTCAATATGGTTCTCATTGGACTCCAGAATATTCTTCTTTTACAATAGAAGGTACTCCATCAGTACCATTTAAATTAGATATTAATTCTTCGTGTTTTATTGAAGATTGTATGAGAATAAGAAGAAGTAAATTAAATAATGTTCTTAGTTCCATTCATGGGGCCAGAGCTATTACACTTCCTTGTTTTCCAAATGTCCTTTTATACAATAGTGTTCTTATGGCTAGAAGAATTACTACCCATGAAAATGTAAAAAAGAAATTTGATTCAAAAGGAAAAGTCGAATTTCAAGAAAATGTAACAGTTAAAGAAAACGTTCATAATTCAAATAATAATATACCCAAAGCTATTAATAATAAAAACAATGAATCTAAAATTATCGATAATTCATTTGTTCAAAATCAAATCTCTTGTATTGAAATGGTATCATATGAGATAGATGAAAATAAATCGACCAATTTTGTTAATTCAGATACTGTATTTGCAAAAAATGACGATGAAGAAGAAGATGAAGAAGAAGAAGAAGAAGAAGAAGAAGAAGAAGAAGAAAACGAAGAAAAAGGAGAAGATGAAAAACAAGATCTACAACAACAACAGCAACAAATGATACAATATATCTATGACGATGTAAAAAAAGATAAAAATAAAGAAAAGGATAATATACCTAGAAGCTGTAATGATAATACTAATGTTAATGATACTTCAAATACACAAGATATATTTATTAGTTCATTAAAAAAAACAGATTCATTTTTCAAATGTGAACTTTTTAAACCTGAACAAACTAATAAATATAGTAAAAGTGCCCTTATTACAGATATGACTATAAGTCCTCATGCAAGATACGTTACCTTAACACAAAATATAAGAAAACGAAGAGGTACCAAAATTGTATCTTTTAATCCTATATATAAAGATATTAATACCGAAAAAATGGATCACTGGAAATTGTCACTTGATTGTAATGATAAAAGACTTTTTAAAAAAGTTAAGAAAAAACTCACATTAGATGAACACTTAATATGGAATAAATCTATGACAAACACAAAGATTAGAGATAGAAAAAATAAGAATCCAATGGATGATATACTAAATACATCTAATTTTACATTAGCTATCACAAATAAAGAACAATATAATGATGAAAACAGCCTTATGGATACTGTTTTGAAAAATAGTTTATTTACGAATATGGATGATGAAGATGAATATATTTATGTTTATAATAGAGAATTTATACAAGAATATTCAGAAAAATGTAAAAATCCAATTAAGAATTATGTATATTTAGATGCTATGTTTTTTGGTATGAGTATGTGTTGTCAACAATTAACCATGTCTTTTCCAACTGTTGATGATGCAAAATATGTATATGATCAGCTAGCCGTTATTGCACCACTTTTCCTTGCTCTCACTGCATGTACTCCATATTTAGGTGGGTTTCTAACCGAAACAGATACAAGATGGAGAGTAATATCTAATAGTGTCGATTGCAGAACGGAAGAAGAATTGTCATATATATGCAAACCAAGATATTCAGGAATATCTTTATATATATCGAATGAGTTGCCATTAAAAAGAAATTACTATTTTTATAACGATGTGGATGTAATACTTGACAAAAATGTATATGACAAATTGAAGAAGGAAAATGTAGATGAATATTTAGCTAGACATATAGCATCTTTATTTGTGAGAGATCCAATTGTTGTTTTTGAAGGTTCATATAGTGAACGTGACATTGCAACAATTGAGAAGAAAATAAAGGAATTGTCAAATGATGAAGATAAAACTAAATGTAACGTAGAAGGATCATTAAACAGTTTTTCATCAAAGAGTTTGTCATCAAACAGTTTTTCATCAAAGTGTTTGTCATCAAACAGTTTTTCATCAAAGTGTTTGTCATCAAACAGTTTGTTAGACAATGGTTTAAGCAATAAAAATGATAGTAATATAAAAGAAATGAATAAACATAATGATAATAACAATAGCAATAATTGCCATAGTGAATATAAGAATAAAAAAGATATAAACATGAATAAGATATATCTAAGTGACAATTTTGAATTTATAGAAGATTATGAAGAAAAGGTATTATCATCTCATCAACATTTTGAAAATTTTCAAAGTACCAATTGGAATAGTGTGCGTTTTAAGCCACCTCCTATTCTGGATAATCATTTTAAAGGACCAAGTTCAATTGGATGGAGAGTTGAATTTAGAACACCTGATATTCAGATTACGGATTTTGAGAATTCTTGTGTTGTTACATTAGTTATGTTATTATCTAAATTTATATTAAAAGAAAGATTAAATTTATATATTCCTATGTCGTTGTTAGAGGAAAATTTATTTAGAGCTTCTAAAAGAGAAGCTTTAACAAAAGAAAAATTTTATTTTCGTAAGGATCTAAATTATGATACGTTGGATAATGAATTTGAAGAAAAAAGTATATATGATATATTTTTTAATGAAACAAATGGATTATTTTTCTTATGTTACAAATATGTAGATGAACTATTTAAAGAAGGATTATTAAATCAATCAGCCAAAAATAAAATAGATGAATATATTGAATTTGTTAAACAAAGATGTAGTGGCAAAATATGTACAGGTGCTATGTATTTAAGAAATTTTATATTAAATCATCCAACTTATGAAAAAAATTCTTATATCAATAGTAAAATTAATTATGATATATGCAAATTAATAGCTGATATTGGAAAGGGATTAATCATACCACAAGAATTATTAGGTGTTTTTGTAGATCCATATAAAGAAAGGATAAAAAGTGATATAAGACAAATTAATGAAAGCCAATACCTGAAGTCCTTGGCATATAAATATATTTCAGGAGAGGATTATACGCAATACTTACTTCTTAATGAAGTACTCAAGGATGATCAGGATTATTATACATGTACTAGACATACAATTTATGAGGAATCTATGGATAATACAGTGGAGTTTGCAAAAAAAATGTACGAATTGAGTGCATAAATAAAAATATATAAATATGTATATATATATATATATATTTATCGTACTAATATGCTGTTTTTTAATTTTTTTTTTTAATTTTTCTTTTATTTCATTATTTATTATAGACATTTGAAAAACTTACACAAAAAAAAAAAAAATATATGTGAACCAATATAGGTACTATCATACCATCAATGACATATTACATTTAATATATTATACCACACACACCTATATATATATATATATATATATATATGCTTTTACTCCTGTAACATTATATATATGTATGTATAGATATATTTTAATATAAATTTTTTAATTTTTCGTCATATGTTCTTGAAAATTCTTTTTTTTTTTTTCTTTTTTAAAATATGGTTTTTAAATAAAAAATAAAAGAGTCACATATATATAAGAATTTTTGTAAATGCTCAAAAATATTCATACGCATAAATATTAACATATATATTATATATATATATGTATAATTTTTGAAAAAAAAAAAAAAAAAAAAAAAATTATTTCTCTCTATTTATAATATATATATATATATATATATATATATATATAATATATTTTACTTTTAATGTATAACTTTTCATTATATGTTATTTTTTGATTTCTATATATTTTAAATGCTTAATCATCGTTATCATCATTATTTCCATCGTCATCACCATCTAAATCATCATCTTTATCATCGTCGTCATCATCTTTATCGTCATCATCATCTTCATCATCATCATCGTCATCATCTTCGTCATCAAATTCTTCATCAAAATCGTCATCAAATTCATCAAATTCTTCTAAGCCTAAATAATATGATAATGGGTTATGCCATATTTCTCTTCTTATCAATTCTCCAACATCTGGTTTATCTTGCAATTCATCAGTTGTAAACCATTCGAAGATTGACCATTTAGGAATCTCATTATCTAAGTCGGATCTATTATGTGTTACAGCTGCTATTGGATTTTTTCCTTCTTTCCATTTAATACGTGTACATTCAACAACTTTTTCTTGATTATTATCAAATGTTACATGTTTTACTAAAGTTAAAGGTTCCATAAATTCTTTAGCCTTCTCACCAAATATAAATGTTATTTTATATGAACCGTTATTATCCATATTATCCTTTAAATCTAATTTTACCAAGTGATTTAATATATCAATATCTTCTGGTACTATATCACTTAATGCTGGATGCTTCCTTAATGTATTAGCCCAAAAACCTGGAACTTTCTGAATTATCTCATCTCTTTTTTCAAACAAGGGTTTTTTCTTTTCATCATATTGTTTCTGGATGTTCATTTGTTCATGGGCACATTTTATATCTAGCTGTTCAATATCTTTTTGGACTATTAAAAAAAAAAAAAAAATTTATACATACATATATAAATACATACATATATATATATATATATATATATATATATATATATATATATATATGTTGTGGGATATGTATAATATAAATTATATGAAAACAAAAAATTATACATATATATGTCTTATTTTATATAATATATTACTGTCTTCAAAATCTTGCATGAAAGGCATCAAAGGATCATCATTTTCAATTTTGCTATATAAAACAGAAAAAAAATAAAAAATAAATATATAATCACAATGGATATAAGTTTATATATATATATATGTATCATATGATGATGGAAATAATGTTTATCACATAGAAAACAGTTACAATTAATAAATACAAAGTTATATATTAATTGTTATATGTTTGGTTATATATATATATATATATATATAATACAATAAATACAAATCTTCATACTTATTTTTTTATATGATTTCATATTATCATATAAAAATATAAACATATGATAAAATATTCTTACGTATGCTTGGGGTCTGTATTTTCAACAGAGTTTTCAGAACGATCCCTCTTCATCTTCTTTTTTTTGTATTATTATAAATATTATATTATATTATTTATATATATAATATTATATATATTATAAATTTTTTTTTTTTTTTTTTTTTCGTTTCTTTTATATAAATAGTATTATACTATTCCTTAAAATATATAATAAGAAAATTAAAAAAAAAAAAAAAAAAAAAAAAATGTTATGAAATAAGAAAATATATATGTTTAATTACAATGTGATATTTAAATTATTGTATTTTATATATATTTAAAAAGATGATAAATAGAACTTTGCTTTCTTTTTTTTAATTAAACTTCATATTTTTTTTATTTTAGATATTATATATATATAAAAATAGAAAAGTGATGATTCACTAAAATATTAAAAAAAATAAAATAAATAATAAATAATACATAATAAATAAAAAAAAAAATTAAACAATATGTATAATAATATATATATAAATATTAAAGGAATAATATAATAATATGTATATTTATATATATATATATATAAAATATATTTTATATAAAATTTAATATTTTCATGTTTATGTTTAATATATATTATATAAATAATATATATATATATATATGTTTTAAAAGTATTTTAAAAAAAATATATGTATGAAGAAAAAAAATGGGAAAGAAATTCTAATTCAATTCTTTATAAAAAAAAAAAAAAAAATTAGTATTATTATAATAAAAATATTTGTTTTGTATATAATATTATATGTATTTATGTATTTTATAATTATTATGAAAATAAAATAATGTAATAAAAAATATATTTAAATTTTTTGTATTATATATTTATTAAATATAAATTCCATAATATTAGGTATTATATAATATATAATATATATATAATACTTATATAATACAATATTCTTTTCTTTTTTTGGTCATTTTAATTTATGTTACTTTTATTATATGAATAAAAAATAATATGGTAAAAATATATATATATATATATATATATATATATATATATTTATTTATTTATTTATTTATTTATTTATTCTTTTCTTCAGTACTTATAAAATAAGAATATTTTATATATTATTTATATGATAATTGTTATAGTCATTCTTTCTTTTTATATTGAGCAATTTTAATACTATATATTATTATTTATTATATATATATATATATAAACATGTTATATATAAAAATATATAACTTTTTAAAAGAAAAATCTTTATATATATAAACTTTCTTATTTATAAATTTTAATACATGTACTTTTTTTTTTTTTATTTACATAAAATAATTTATTTATTTTCATATATCACTTTAATTTACATGTTTTCTTTTTTTTTTGAATTATGAAAATATTATATAGAAAAGAAAAAAATATATAATATGTTATAATGAATAATATATTATATAAGGATGTAAGGATTTCTTTCTTTTTATATATACTATCCATAAACGATTTGTATAATAAAAAGTGTATATAATAATTATACGAAATATTTTATAAATACAAAAAGGTAAATACATATATATATATATATATATATATATCATACTATAGTATACGTTTATATTTTTCTTTTCTTTCACATAATAATTATAGAAAAAAAAAAAAAAAAAAAAAAGGGTATGCTTTATATATATGTATACATTATAATACATATAGCCATTTTTAGTATGTCACAAAAAAAATAAATAAATTAACCAAAACATTATTTCTATAAATATGTTTCATTTTGGCGTCTTTTATAAACGATATAATTATTAATTAATAATAAAAGAAAAAAAAAATAATTATTAAATTTTAATAATATATAATGTCATAGTGGTAATATAATATATTATTATATATTTTTAAAAAATGATGAATTATAAAAGGCATCATTTCTTATATATCCATAATTTAATAACTAAAAAATGTGTATATATATATATATATAAAGTATATGTTCACATATATATATATATATATAATATTTATATATAATTATTTATTCAATCATTTATCTATCCATCATAATATTTACAATTTAACTATAGTGTATGATGTGTTTGTCCATGTGAGCACTTAATAACATTTGCAATATATTTCGTTTATTTCGTTTTCCACAGTTTGCTTTTTATTTTCCATTAATATTTATTCTTTTTCTTAACTGGTATATATACAAATATATATATATCTTTTATGGTATCATATTAAATCAATAAAAAAAGAGAGAAAAAAAAAGAGAAAAAAAATACATATATATATATATATATATAATAAGTAATATCGAAAAAAAAATTAAATATCATATTACTTTAATAATCATCACATTTTTTTTCACATTTTGTATTATTTTATGTATGTTTAAATAATACAATAAACGTTTTTCACTTATATAACAAGAATAATATTCCATGGTGAAATGAAAATGATCAGATTAAAAAATATATACATATATATTATATATATATTATATATCATAACATTTATATTTTTCTGGAATAAGTTTTACTTAAGTACAATTTTAAAGTAAGAATTACTACTTGGGAAATATACTTTTCATCATTTTTTTATTTTTCTCTTCTTATTTATATTTTCATTCTTTTACTTTTATTTTTTAAAAGGTAGCCATTTTTATATTCATAGTAAATGATATATATAATTATAAATATTCTTTTTCCTCTTAACTGTATTGGATATAAATAAAATACAAAAAAAAAATAAATTAAAAATAAAAAATAAAATAAATTCTCCAAAATTATTTTAATATATATTTATAAATATTATGAATATATAATATTATTATACATATAAAATATTTTCCATCCTTTTTTTCTTAATATATATATATATATATAATTATATTTATTTTAATGGGAATAAAATTTATGTAAAACTTTGAAGGGAACATGCAAATTACACTAGGGATAAAATTAAAAAATATATTAAAATTTTTTATATATAATATACATATAAGAAATTATATATATATATATATATATAAATATTTATACGCAATGAGCAATATATAATTATTTCATATATATATTTATATATGATGATATATTATTAAGAATATCTTTTTTCTTATAAGATTTTTATGGTGAACATTTTTTATTTTTATATATATTATGTAATTTGTATAATGACAGCAACAAGTGAAAAGAATTAATCATTAAATTTGTAAATTTAAAAATAAAAAAAATAACATAAAAGAAAATAAAATAAAAAAGTAATAATAATAATAAAAAAGAAAAGAAATAATAATAATATTTATTATAATAATAAAAAAAAAAACAAAAAAGGAAAAAGGGAAAAGAGAAAAGATAAAACACAATTATAAAAGTTAATTAAAAGAACTAGTACATAATTTGGGAAAATATTTTATTTGTTAGAAATGCTGAACGATATAATATTACAAGTTATTTTTGCTGCCTTTGGAGTTGCAATAGTGAATAGTGATAAAATAAAATTCCTTCAAAAATTCAGTTAGCTTTTAAAAAAAAAAAAAAAAAACCATATATATTTAATTCTATTTTTATCTATTTATATATTATATATTTATATATAATTCACATTTTCATACAACATTACCTTTCATTCATGTTATATATATATATATATATATATATATATATATATATACTTTATTTTGTGCTTCCTTTTTTTTTCATATTCCATTTTTTTTTACCTATTTTAATCATTTGAGAAAAATAAGTGTTGTACATTTGAAATACAAGCCTATAATATATATCATGTATACTATCATATAATTTTTCTTTAAATTATATGTAGTCTACTTATTATTATTACATTATCATAAAGAATTATACATATATATATGTTTAATATTGTTTATTCCTATTTATTAAATCGAAAAAAAAAGTATTCATGATTATATATATTAAATTATATTCTTACGTATAATATAAACATAAAAAAAAAAAAAAAAAAATTAATATATATATAGATAATTGCAATCATCTTTTAATATATATATATTTATTTATTTTATTTTCTTCTTCAGAATACGCTACTTATATATTAATTTTGTCTTTTCTATTATACAAGGGTATACCATGGAAAAGAGAAAATTATTATACTTATTTAAATATCACACCCAATGCTACGAAACAAGAAATACAGACAGCTTATAGACAAGCAGCTAAAATTTATCATCCTGTATGTTTATAATATAATAAAATTTAAATATTAATAATAAATGTTATATATATATATAAATATATGTATATATTTTTTTCTCGTCATTTATTTTTAGGATAAGAACCCTGACGAATCTGCTAATTCATCATTTATAAAATTAAAGCAAGCTTATGATGTTTTAACTGATGATGTAAGAAGAAGTAATTATAATAGATTTGGAGATTACAAAAACGGTATGAACTAGCTAAAAGTCCATACATATTTTTTTTTTTTTTTTTTTTTTTTTCTTTAATTTCACCTGAACAGGTCATCTAAATTTTTATTTATTAATTTTTATTTTATGTTATTTTATATTTAACTATAGGAGAAATAGATGACAATACAGCTACGTTATTAATTTGCCTTTCTTTAGTTCAACACACAATGTTTTTTATTATAGGATATTTTCTATCATATCCGAAAAAATTAGAATTTTCAAGACAAGTATGGAATTATAAAAATATAAAGGATTCTATATATGTATACGTGGAACTTTGTGCGAATAATAAATATTATCAATATATAAAAATAAATAAATAAATATATATATATATATATATATATATATACATATTTATATATTTATACATGTAATTATTTTATCTTTATTTGCCCTTTCTTCTTGTAGATTTTTTTAGTGTATAATATAGCTAGCTTTTGTTTCGAGTTGCAATTTCGTTTTATAGAAGATGATACAACTTTTGATTGGATTCCAGCTTTGGGATATTTATTACCCTATGAAAAAATAAAGTTCCTTAGGACTTTTTTTCCAATTGTATTTTTTATCAGTATATGTGCATCAGCTTATTCATATACAGATAAAAACGCTACCTTAATATTTTTAATGAGATCCATTTTATCTACTAATAGAATAATTGTAGAAAGATCAAATGATGTTATTGAATCAACAAATTATTTAAAAAAGAATGGTGAAAAGTTAGTTACCAAATTACAGCAAATAAGAAAAGGTGATGCCTCTGGTCAATTAAATTTAAAAGATGATGAGAATTTTGATAAAGAATATTTAGCAAATGGAGATAAGAAAAATGCAACTGTTGATTCAAAATTGTTAAGTAACGTAAAAGATTTTGCATTAACCCTAGATTCACAACAAATAAATTTATTAGAAAAATGTTTTGATTTAATGAAAAATAAAGATGCAAATGAAAAAAATAAAAAGAAATCTTGGTTTGAGTTTTTCTCTATACAAGTTATATTTGGTGTTATATTTGTTTATATATGGTTAACATCTAAATAAAGGAAAGAAACATAGAACATATTTTTATCAAGTATAATATATATATATATATATATATTATTCCCTTAATTAACTACTTTATTATATCTCCTTCAAAAGAAAAAAAAAAAACCAAGTTTAAATAAAAATCACTTCTAGGATATGTGGTTATGATATATAAGAATATTTTTACAGAATTTATTTTTGATATTTATATATTTAAAATAAATATTTTTTTTTAAGAATATATATATATATATATATATATATATTTTTAATATAATCACAAGTAGTATCATTAATTATCTTACGAGGATATTATAACCCCCAAAAAATAATGAAAACAACTATTCCTTTTTTTTTTTTTTAAATCGTTTTTTTTTGAACAAAGGGAATGTTGTAAATAAAAAATGAAAAATAGTAACCATAAAAATAAAATTAAAAAAAACAAAGACAAAAAGAATAAAAAAACTTTATTTGCATATAAAACTACTTATTTTATTATTTTTTTATTTTTTTTTTGGAATATTTTAATAATAAAATATTCTACTGTTATTAATTTTAATATATTTTCTTCACATTATTATTTTTTTTTATTCTTATATGTATATTTATTTATTATTTTTATTTTTTTTGTTTTTGTGTCATTATTATATTTGTATATATATATATATATATATATATATTATATAATTATGTATAAAATGTCTAAAAAAAATAAAAATAATAAGAAAAAATATAGAGTTTAGATTCGTTTTTTTTTTTTTTTTTTTTTTTTTTTTTATTCATAATGTTTAAAATAAGTTTTTTTAAAAATTTTTTTTCTTTTTAATTATAAAAAGGAATCATTAAATTGATTTAATGAAACAAATATTTAAATATATTTACATCCGTGCATGTAAATTATAAAAATGTTACAAAATATATCTTATTCTGTACGAGTTAATTAAGGGATTTATTTTATTTTTTTTATTTCTATAACATAAGCAGATAATATATTCTTGAAAAACATGTCTGAATATAATATATGATAATAAAGTTATGTTCTGGTATATTTTTGTAAATTTATTTTTATTAAAGGATAAAATAAACAAAATAAAAAAAAATATATATAATATATTTAGGATATATCACAACTATTTACTATTACATATATTACTGTCATTATTGTTTTTTATTTTATATTTTTTAATGTTTGTGTTCTCGTTATTATTTATTTTTATTTTTTGCGTGTGTATATTGGGTTATCCGAAGGAATATGTTCCACTTGTACTGAATGAATAAACGCTAGTTAGTGGCTCTGGTTTTGGTAAATTATTTTTTATTTCATCACTTAAACATTTAATTGCATTATTTAGTATATTATCATTATAATATATTTTTTGTGTATTACAATAATTATTTGCATAACTTTGATATGGGACTACATAAAATGATGAAGCATTTTCGTTATAATTTTTATAACATTCATAATTAATATCTTTAAGATATATAACTGGATTACTATTTTTAAGTTGTTCATTTTTTTGCAATAATGATTTAGATAAATTTAATGCATATATATATAAAATCTTATCATCTTTAGTTATTTCCATGGAATTAATATAACCACATAAAGCAACATTACGAAATTTACCAAATAATTTTCCTATTCTTGAATATAACATGAATCTATGAAATAATCTTTTCCCACTTAATAACTCAAATAAATCATCACAAAAATGATTACAATTTTTGTATATAAAATTATATGTGTTAGGTCTGTATATTTTACCAAGTACATTTAATATCTCAGCAAACTGTATATAGGTTAATTTTACATCTGATAATTCATAACTTTTGCAATATTGACCTATACTAGATTTTTTGGGTTTGCATGTTATTATACCATCCATTGAGAAGGTATATTCATTTCCAAAAACTTCAATGCCTTAAAAAAAAAAAAAAAAAAAAAAAAAAAAAAAAAATATATATATATATATATATATAAATAGATAGATATGTGCATAGATAGATGTAAATAAAAATATCTAAAAATATATTCACTAGTGTGTGCATAAAAATAGATATATATATATATATAAATATATATTTTTAAATTCCCTTTGATAACATAGAAAAAAAAAAAAAAAAAAAAAGATACATATATATAATATATATATTATATCTTTTTATGGTTTCATTTTACCTGTGTGACGAACATTTTTCAAAAAAAAAGGAACGTCTAGGGTATACGTATGTAAAAAGATATTCATTTATTAGGTTAACACACTATACAATTTTTATCATATATTCTATATAATTTTATACTTTTATGGAAACACTATGAAAATTTACATTTATTTTCTAAATTAAATTTCTCCGCATTTGGACTTAAAATATCTAAAAAAAAAAAAAAAAATTAAATTAATACACTTATATATATATATATATAATTTTTCTGTTAAAACACCATCACTATTTTTAAGTAAAATATAATTTTAAAATAAAAAAAATTCCATAGGTTTCTTTAAAATTTTCCAATATAAAAATATATACTTTTCTCTTCTACAATTTTTTATGTATATGTACATAAATAGATATATGAATAAACAACCAAATATATATAAATATATATATATATATATATATATATATATTTAAAAGTAAAAATTTTACTAGCTATTAGAATTTCTTTTTCAAGATTACGTACTTAGATTAATATAAAAAAATAAAAAATAATAATAATAATTAAATCATGAAGGAAATTATATATATTTTTTTATAATTATATTAAAATTTTTTTTTTAAATATGTTCATATATATATATATATATATATATATATATATATATATGTTTTTTTTTAATTTTTGATGTTCAGATTTATAGAAATTTTCCTTAAAATAAAAATGTGTTTTTTTTTTTTTTTTTTTTTTCCTTAAAATTTAAATTTTCTCTTTATATAATTTTTATATTAAAAAAAAAAAAAAAAAAAAAAAACTATTTTATGTCTTTATTTCATTTTACTTCTTCTTTTTTAGTTCTTTATACAATTACTAGGAACATATATTAAACGTTACAATAATCATTTTACACACATGCAAATGTAAAATAGGAAAATTATTAGGAAGAAACATGTACAACAATTTCCTTTTCAGTAAAAATTTATAAATTAAAATAAATTAGAAACTTATCTTATGGAAACATTTTTTTCCAAGTAATCAAAATAATATAGGTAAAATGGTATTATAAGGAGTATAGAAGAATTATTACACATATTATATATATATATATAATATACCTTTTATATTTATAATATGCACAAATCCATATAGATATTTTAATACTTATTGTTAGTAAAAAAAAAAAAAAAAAAAATTCAATATTATATGTTCGTTTATATAAAAATTTTTTAAGTATTTCATAAAAAAAATAAATAGAAAATTTAAATGGAAGTAATCTTAATATACTGAAAAAATAATAACATTTAAATTTATTCATATTTATAAAATACCTATTAGAATTTTGTAGGATTATATATTTTTTGTGACGAAATTTTATAAATATATATATTATATTCATAAGGATAATATTAATTTACATACTCTTAAAGTATAGACATTTTAAAAATAATTGTGTTAAAAATGAATTTTATTGTATAATATATATTCTATAATACATTTATTCTCAAAGTTTTTTTTTTTTTTTTTTTGCTTACTATATTATTTTATATAGAATGTACAAAAAAAATAAAAAAGTATTTATCACATTTTTATATCTCACTAATATGTATTTTACATTTTATTAAAATAAAAAGAATTGAAAAATAAATAATTTTATTTTTTATTATTCTAATATATAATAATGTTTGTTTTGGAATTAAAAAAATAGCCATTATTTCATATTACATAAGGTTGTTATTTATAAATATAAATACATAATATATATATTTATATATATATATTTATATATATATATATATATATATATATATATATATATATAAGTTCTTAATAAATATTTTCCGATTTCATGTTTACGTTTATTTGAAATAGGTGTTTAAATAACATTCTTTAAGAGGACTAATCACATAAATATATAACAATTGTTTTAATAAAAAAAAAAAAAAAAAGGAACAAAAAGCTATATAAAAATATATATTAAAAATACATGTGTATATATTATATAAGAAAAAATGGATAATGTAACAAAATAAATAAATTAATAAATTATATTAACAAAAGCGTTTGTAATTTTCTTATTTTTTTGTTATATGAATTATTCATAAAGGCATGAACGGTACAGGTCTTTTTTTTTTTTTTTTTATTTTTATTTTGTGTAAACTTTTTTAATAACAAATTTGTAAGTCATATAAAAAATGGAGATTATACAACATGAACTGTTCATATTTGTTTTTTTTAAATAGAAAATAATATCTATATTTTTACCATATATCGCTTTGTATTAATAATAGCTAGTAGCGAAAGGAAAAAAAAAAAAAAAAAAAAAAAAGAAGAAGGAAAAGAGAATTTTACTATATGCTGTTAATATATAAAAATCTTCATAAAATATAATTATCCATATAAACCATAAGATAATGAATAAAAAAAAAAATCAGGTTGCAAAAGAAAATTTCGCTTATTAATTTTTTTTATGAACACTTAAAGAACCAAAAAAAAAAAAAAAAAAAGAAAAAAAAAAGACAAAGAAAAATATAAAATATATAATGTCCAAATGAGAAAAATATAAAATTATTTTATATTAAATTCTTTTTTATTACAATCTTTATTTTTTTTACATTTTGTCTTAATTTTTTTTCTTCAAACAAAACGTTTCTATGCAATATTATTGTTTCTACTTTTATATTTTCATCTAAATTTTTTTTATACAAATTATCTTAATATATTAATAATCCTATTTATTTTATTATTTATTTTTTTCTTGTTTTGTTTTTCTTCGTTCATATCAAATTTTAATTTTAATTTATTATTATTATTATTATTATTATTATTATATATATATATCCTTGCAAATAAAATGGCATGTGTTAATTTCAATTCTCCTTATCAAGCGGAGAAAAGAAGAACTTCTGAAAATGCTGATAACTGTAAATTGGAGACTTTAAATATGCCCATAAACTACTCTGACATGGGTAAAAAAAAAAAAAAAAATTAACCCAACAGATTATATACATATATATATATAATATTGTTTATGTATTTACAAATAATATATATATATATATATATATATATATATTGCTCCTTCATTTTAATATATTTTATTTTATTTTTTTTTTTTTGTAGATCTTATATTATTTCCAGAGGGATCATTAAAAAATATTAACAATACTGTAGTAAATGAAAAGCATTTATTTGGAAAATCTGTAGCTATATTTTTTTCAAATGGAAGTGATCCCAAATGTAGGGCATTTTTACCATTCTTACAACAGGTTAAATTTTATAGATTTTTCATATAAATATAAAAATATACATATAATAATTATTACATAATAATAATAATATATACATATATATATATATAATATGTCATTTAATTTTCATTTGTTATATTTTGTTCTCGCGTTTCCTTATTTTATATAGTATTATAAGACCATTAACGAAGGAGGATCAAGCCAAAAAATAGAAGTAATTTTTGTAAGCATAGACCCAGATAGAAAATCATTTGAAGATCATAAAAAACACATGCCATGGTTATATGTAGACGTAGCTGACCCTTTAACAGATATATTGAAAAAACATTTCCGAGTAACAAATTCTCATGAAGTACCTTTCTATGGATCAGGCCCAAGAAGTGATGTGCCATGTTTAATTGTTGTAGGAAGTGACGGAAGAGAATCTCAACTTTTACACATTTGTAGTGGAAGAGATGAAGGTGAAAAGGGATTACTAAGGTGGGATTTCAGAAATAATATTTATACACCAAATAAAAAGGAAACATGTTAACACATATATATATATATATATATTTATATATGTATATATTCATATTTAATTTTTTTCTTTTTTTTTTAATATACTAATATAATTTGAGTTATAATTTTATTTTTTTTTATTTTTTCTATTTAATCATTTGTTAAATATACTGATAAAAGCGTACTAGAGTTTGTAAAAAATATGTCGTTCTATACATAAAAAAAACGAAAATCTATAAATAAAATTAAAAAGCTTTAATATAATATTTTAATATTGTATTTCATTATAGTTGTACAATTATTTGTTGTTCGATTAAATATGAGGAAAATTTATGTAACCTAAAAAATTTTATTTATGCTAAAATATTGCCTTCTTCATTTGGTAAATACTAAATGTCTAATAAGTATTATGTCTAAGGAAATACATCTATATATATATATATATTTATATTTATTTAATTATTTTAATTTATGAATATTAGCTTTTTGCACAGGCAAATTATAATTATTTTTTAAATGAGTAAATAAATAAATATATATATATATATATATATATATATATATATATATATATTTTTTTTTTTCCTTTTAAAAATTAAATCTATTTTAATATTTCATTAAATATATATTTCAAATATTGTTATATGTCTCAAATGATATAATAAGTTTATAATATGGAAATATATATTGTATTTATGACCCTTCAAAATATATATATATGTACATATATATATATATATATAATATACAATATCTATTAAAATATCTGATTGCTCTAGAAACGATTTGAGTTATAATAATTATACACTTCATTTTTTTTTTTTTTTTAAATCCTTATTTATTATACTAAATATTTTTTAGTTTTAAATTAAAAGAAAAAGAAAAGAAATATAAAACTTAATGCAAAAAAATCTGATATTTTGTCTATGAAAATGTAATAATATGTAAATACATATTATATACATATTATTGCCATATATATTTTAATAGATTTTCCACATTTTACAGACACACACAATTTATATTAGCGTAATTTTTTCTTTTCTTTTTTTTTTTTTTTAAATACGTTTTATAATATAAAAAAAAAATATTTTAAATTATATAAGAATATAAATTAAATATATATTATTTATTTAGGCTCATTTTAAAATTTTTTTTTCTCTCAATAATTTATTATATATATATATATATATATATATATTTATTTATTTATTATTATTTTTTTTTATTTATTCTTATTTTTATAAATATATATTTTTTTAGAAATATTTTATGAGGAATAAGAAAAATTAATTGGAAAAATATATATATGTATATATTTATTTATTTTTATATTTATTTATTTTATGTTTTTACAATGAAACGTTTTTGCTTTAATAGCATTTTGTATATTTTCATAATATACATAATATTTTTTCATTATCTTAATAATATAATATTAACTGAGAGCGCAATATGGGAAGGAATAAGTAAAGACGAAACAAGGAATGTAAAGCATTTAACACATGAAGTCGAATTACAGATATATAGCCAGCATACTCAGAATTGTATGGCTTTATTTTGTAATGAGAAAGAGAGTAGATGTAAGAATGTTTATAAAGAATTTGTAAAAGCATCAAATGAATTAGTAGATAATGATGTAGTATTTGTTTATGTGGATACAATTAGTTTGGCAAAAACAGCTGATAATTTTGAAATAAAAACTATACCTAAAATTTTAACATTTAAAGATTTTGATCCAGAAAAGGGGTATACATTTAATAGAAAATATACAAAAGAAAATATTTTAGAATGGTTTAAATTATTACCTGAACCTTCGATAGAAATAATGGAAAAAAATAATGTTGAGAAATATGTAGAGATGCATAAAAAAAAAGGTTATGCAAGTATTATTGCATTTTGTATAAGAGGATCTGATAATGCTAATAAATTTGTACATTTTGGTGAAACACAGAAACTACCAAATTTAGCTGTTGGTTTAATATATGTTGAAAATGAAGAAGATGTAAAAATTGAAATTTTTAATGGACCTGGATCTACTATACCTAAAGAAAATTTTAAATTTAAAGATACATATGTTCCATATAATGGTATATGGACCTCTGATAGTATATATCAATTTGCTGAAAATTATATGAAACAATTTCCTGTAATTATTAATTACCATAGAAAAACATTACCACCTCATAATGGGGATATATATTTTTACATATTTAATCGTTTCGGTGAATATTCCGATTCATTATATGTGGACCTCTACGACTTAATAATGAAGCACAATCAGGTAGCACATATATAAATATAAAAAAATATATATGTATATGTAAAGTATGTGCTCCTTAACTGTGTGATAAATTTATATATTCATAGTAATATATAAATATATATATATATATATATATATATATTTTTTTTTTTTGTTTTTTTTTTTTTTTTTTTTTTTTTCTTCCTCATTGTAGATAAAGTTTGTTTTTCCAAGAAAAGATGAAGTTTTAGAACACTTTAATATAGAAATCAATATGAGTCTTATCAGTATTATGGATTATAATAATGCCTCCTTTGTTACCCTTTCTCAAATGCTAAGACCTAAAAAATATGCTAAAATAATGGATGAAAATATAACTGTATCACATGTAGAAAGTTTCTTAGATGAGTTTTTAAAAAATAATCTTGCTGTTTATAGAAAATCGGAAAAACCAATTAAAAGACGAGAAAAACAAAAATATCAAATTTTATGTTCAAATGATTTTGAATCATATGTTATGGATCCTGAAAAAATTGTTCTTATATTTTATCATGTTCAAGGATGTAAAGAATGTAAACCATTATTTACATTTTGGGAAACTGTAGCGAATTATTTCCATCTCGAAAATAAATATAAAGATGTTTTAGTTGCAACTATGGATGCTAAATTAAATGATATGATTGATGAATCGGTTGATTACTATCCCAGTTTAGCTTTATACCCAAAAGGTAATTAATACAAAAGGGAAAAAAAAATAATAAAATAATAAAAAATAATAAAGTAATAATAAGGATTAATTCCATACAAGCATAATATTTAATAACATTTCATTTATAACTTATATATATATATATATATATATTATTATTATTTATGTGTATATTTTAATGTAGGTGAAAATAAATTAAAAAGGAAAAAAATTTTACTTTTCCCCATGAAGCTTGACACCTTGATAGATGTTGTAGATGAATATCTTGATGATTTAGACCAAGATTTATAATATAAATTATTATGATATTGTTATATATACCATATATATATATATATATATATATATATATATATATATTTTGAATGTTATTATATAGCCATAATATATTAATTTAAAAGAAAAAAAAAAACAAAATTCACTCAAAGGACATGCATTTTGTAAATAAAACATTTAATATAAGCTGAACCCTTTTTTTATTATATTATTTATTTTTTTGTTCACGTTAATTTATTTTATTATTATATTTTTTTTTTTTATTATAATATAGATCAATTTTCTGTTCTGATGATATTATACCAATTTATAATTACGAGAATGTTCGAATTTTTTTTTTATATGATTATTTTTTCAGACATATATATATACATACATACATATATAAATAAATAAATATAAATAAATAAATAAATAAATATATATATATATATATATATATATATATATATGTGTGTATATTTTTCTCCTTATTTGGTGTTTAAATATCCTTTATGTAATGTATAAAAAAATGAGAAAAGGTTCACTCGTCGAAAAAAAATGAAAAATATTTATATATATATATATATATTAATATTTATTTTTTATAAGTAAATTTATATTATAATAATGACATTTTTCTTTATATATATATCAACTGATTTATTTTATTTTTACTATATTTATATTTTTTTTTATAATTTTACTCAAGCATGTGTCTTTAATTAAAAAAAAAAAAATTATGTAACTCATTCAAAATAAAAAAAAAGGACCACAAATAACAAATAATTTAATTTTAATATGTTGCATATATATATATATATATTTATATTTATATATATATATATATATATATATATATATATATATATAAATTTATGTATATATAATTGTATGTATTAAAAAAAATAGCATAGCATTTTTTTTTTTAATATAAATGAACTTATAAAGTCAATATATATGTAAATATACATATAAGAATATAGACACACATTTTATAAAAGACATAAATATATACATATATATATATATATATATATATATTTTTTTTTATTTATACAAAATTTTGCGTGCAAGTAATTTACCCTTTTAATATTTCATGCATTTAACCTTTTAACAATGTTGTATATAACCAAGATCATCAGCAACGCTTGCCTGGCTATGTTAAATTGTGGAATGTGTATAACGGCAACAAATATGGCAAGAAAGTTTATAGTGCAAGAATATGAAATATGTCCAATGGATCAGAGAGGATGCAATAAAGAAAAGTGGTATTTCATATGTTTTTCATTTATTTTATATATGAGTGCTTTATTTGGATGTTTTTTATGTTTATTTTTTAAAAGTTTGAACAGGAGAAAGTTTATGTTACTTATAAATTATTTATTTATGATTGGTAGTTTATTAACAATATATAATAAACCTCATATAATAATATTTTTATTTACTCAAGCTTTCTTTGGGTTATCTATTGGATGTTCTTTTGTTATTGTATGTTTTTATGTTTTAGAGTATTCTACAAAAACATATCAGAATTTTTATGGATTTTATTTACAAACATTTTTTGCATTAGGAATGTTTATAAGTTATTTATTTGGTGCCGCATATGAGAATATAAAATTTGATAATTTAAGAAGAACACACATATGTTTATATACATTATATAAAATACATTTTTTATTACCTACATTATTTAGTTTAATTTCCGTGTTGCTCTTCCATTTTGTATATAAAATGGATACCCCTTTACATTTATATGAGAAGAAAAGTTATAAAAAATATGAAACTGTAAAATTTAAAATCAATATGGAACAATTAGATGAAGTAACAGAATATCATAGGAATAAAACAAATAAAGAAGTGAAATTTTTAATGAGTGATATGTTATTTATAGATTTTTGGAATAATAAAAAATTATTTAACACATGTTTAATAACATCATTAATTTGTTATTTATATTCATTCAGTGGATGCTTTCTTTTTTTTACAAAACCTTTTGTATTTTATAAATCTTTTTCAACAAATATGGCTAATACATTTATATGTGTAGGATTTATATTATGGTATATTATATGTACAATAATATCTACCATCATATCACAATATTATAAAAAGAGAGACTTACTAATTATAGGATTAGTATTACAAATTATAGCATCTACAGCAATGGTAGCATCTTACTTTGTAACACTTACTAGTATAATTAATAAAATTATTATAACAACAGCAATATTTTTATATTTTCTTGGATTGTCATTAGGCTTTGGGCATATTATATGGACACATGTTTTTGAAACATTTCCAAATGAATGTAGAATTCTAGCAGCATTCTGTTCATACTATGCACTTTTTATTGCAGCTTTTATTATATCTGCTTTATTAGAATTTATATCTATCAATTATTACTCTTATGTTTTTATTACCTTCCTTATATCTTTAATTCTATCCGTTATATGTTTTAATTATTTTCAAATGGAAGATGTAGTTGTCATACACAAGAGCAAAAGTTTCAACGTAGATGAGAAAAATGAGGAACATTCCACATCATAGAAAATAAAAGGAGAAGGAGCCTATCAATATAAATATATATATATTATATATATATATATATATATTATTTTTCTAGTCCTATAAATATATACACAATATTATATTAATAATTTAACACATATATATATATATTTACATAATTACATTAAAGTGACATATAAAATAATGATACCATATTATAGGTTCATGAGCATTTTTTTTTTTTTTTTTTTATTTAATAATTTAAATTTTATTATATATATATATATATATATTTATATATTTTGTTTTTTCTTTTATATTTTTAATTTTTAATTATATTTTTTTTATATGTACTGTCATTTTAAAATTTGATAAATTAAAAAATATATATATATATATATATATATATATATATATATATATTTAGTTAATAATAAACTAACATATATAATAAATATATAAAAATATAAATAATATTTGATATTATATATATATATATTATATATATAATGTATGTGTGATAAACATACCACATATATGTTCTCTTAATCTCACATAAAAAAAAAATTAAATTTTTTTCAAATTGCTCATCCGATAAAAAGATAACACAATAAACAAATAAATAGATTATATATATATATATATATATATATATATATTTATTTATTTATATGTTCGTTGATTTATGTGAGACCCCATTTAAAATGTGAAACACAGCGCTGTTATTTTTTTTTTTTTTTTTTTTTTTCTTTTACTTAATACCAAAATAATGAAAATAAAAATTAAAAATTTCCTTTTTATTTGCTTTTTGTTTTTATTCATAATTCTTTCATTTAGATATTCATGTGAAAAAAAAAAGCTACAGACTGTTGATTATAAAAAAAAATCTATTACCGGAAAAATTAAAAATAGAATCCAGAAATATAAGGAGAAAAAATTGATATTAATAACTGATATAACAAATATAAATGAAACATATTCATCGTTTATACATATATTAAATACAGAAGGGAATTATATAAGTAAAATTATAAATATATTATCACCTGATGATATTCATAAAGTTAATTATTTTTTATATGATGGATTAATTATAATATTAGATATATTAAATGATAAAGTTGTTGAAATATTAAAAGCTAGCTATTTGAAATTATTTATAGAGAAAAAAAAACATATATTTTTTAGTTTAAATGATGTTATTGGAAAAAACGCTTTTCAATATTTAAACGAATTAAATATTAGTGTACATGGAAATTCATCATATGTTAATGATTATTTTAATAATATTGTTATAAAAAATGATGATAATGAAAAAGAAGTTAGAATAAAAAAAACAAACAAACAAAAAGAATTTTTTACAAATCAAATTATTTCAGATACACCTATAACATCAATTAAAAATAATATTCTTTTCAAAGGAACTGCTCATTCTGTTTTATTAAAAGAAAAATATTTCTTAGAAGTTCTAGCATGTACACGAACATGTTTATTATATGATAAAAATGATCAAGTGATCAAAAGACAAAAACAAGGAACTGATTTATTATTAATATCAGCTATACAATTAGAAAATAATTCCAGAATAGTGTTTTCTTCTTCTTCTGAAATTTTTTCAGATTATTTTTTTAATGTTCATAACGCAAATAGACAATTTACTTATGAATTAATTAAATGGAATCTTAAAAAAAGTGGTATCATTAGATATAATAATTTTAAATTTTATAAAAATATAAACCAGGATAAAACAAACAATACTTTTTTTATAAATGATTTTGTTAATATGTCTATAGATCTATATCAATTAAAAAATAACTTTTGGGTACCTTATAAAAACAATAATATACAAATTCAAATCAGCAAAATACATATAATCTATAGAACATTTCTAAATACATATAAATCTAGAAATAATCCAACTTATTATACAAATTTCCAACTTCCCAAAGAACATGGTATATATAAATTACAAATATATTATTTAAATAAAGGATATAATATTTTAAATTTGGAATATTCTATACCCATTAGAACATTATTACATTATGATAAAAATAAAAAAGTCAAACTCAAAAATTATCCTTTTTATTTTTATATATATTTATCTCTTATTTATTTTATTTTATTCATATTAATCATTCTGTTTGATAATAGTTATCTTAGGCCTAAAAAGGAACAACATCCAAAAGAAAAATTACAATAAAATGAAGAAAATTTAACAAAATATGTAAAAAAGTAATATATATATATATATATATATATATGTATATATTCTTTTACCTTTTTTTTTTATATTACATAAAGAAAAACCAAAAAAAAAAAAAAAAGAAAAAAAAAAAAACAACATTAAACTTTTTTCTGTTATATTTTTTAAAACCATATATAGATATCTTTTTATCTATTTTAATGCTTTTTAAAAATATTTTTAATTATATGTAATTGAATTTTATCCCTTCTTATAATATATATATATATTATTAAAGGAAAGTTATTACATTTATATATGACATGAATGTACCCAAATTATATAAGAACATACGTATAAGTATTAATTAATATTCCATCTTAAAAGATCCCAGCATTTCTAATATTTGTTACACTGTATATTTATAATTAAAATAATGAAAATAAATAAAACCACATATATAAATAAATAAATAAATAAAATATATATATATATTATATATAATATTATTAATAAGAATTATTATGTATAAGGAAATATATACAATAAATATAAAGATCATATGCTTATATAAAATAAATGTAGTATTTTTTAAAATTAAACTTTGCTTGTATTTTTATATAAAATAAAATATATACATATATATATATATATATATATATATATATATATATATATATATATATATTAATAATGATTATTAATTGGAAGTTTACATAAAAATATAAAATAGCTAAACAAATTAATAATAATATAGAATATTTTTTTTTTTTTTATAGAAACATCCTAATGATATATCTTTGATGTATAATTTATATTGTTCTTAATATATTGTATTGTATTTCATTGTATTTTATATTTTATTCGATTTTATTTCTTTTGCTTTTTCATTTTTGTTTTTTTTTTTTATATGAACACGTTCAGGTGAAAATGAAATACATAAATAATTTAAAAGAAATTGAAGAAAAAGTAAAACGTATTTGTAATAATTTGGCAGTTAGTACACCATATATATTAATAGTAACTAAATATGTCGGAAAGGAAGAAATTCATAATATACATTCACATGACGATAAATATCATTTCGGAGAAAACTCTGTCGATTCTTTAATTGAAAAATCTGAACAGCTAGCTAAAAATATAAAATGGCATTTTATAGGAAATTTACAATCAAATAAATGCAAGAATATTTTGAAAGTTAAAAATTTATATATGATAGAAACATTAGATAAAGAAAAGAAAGCTACCTTGTTAAATAATTATTTGAAAACTGAAAATGAACTCAATAATAATAATGAAGAATTAAGAAAATTACGTGTATTAATGCAAATAAAAACAACAGATGATGAAACAAAAACTGGACTTATTCATCAGAATTATGATGAAATCGAAAATATTGTATTGCATATAATTAATAATTGCCAATTCTTAATATTTAAAGGACTTATGACAATCTCTTCCTTAGATATAAATAAAAGAGAAAATTCTTTTGTCATATTAAATGATATAAAAAAAAGACTTTTAAATAATCAAGTTATAAATAATTATTTTCTAAATAAAACATTTCATATGAGTATGGGTATGTCGGATGATATGGAATTGGCTATAAAACATGAAACAACTCAACTAAGAATTGGAAGAGCAATTTTTAGTTAATTTTATATTTCAGCAAACAAGCGTGATATATATATATATATATATTTATATATTTGTATTTTTTTTTTTTTTTTTTTGATTTATAACAAGCTTCAGATTTTTACATATTTTTAGTGTCATGCATTTTGAAATTATAAATAACATATTTGCTTTTACTTATTGTATATAAATATTTTTCAATTTCATATGCATTCATTGAAGTTATAATTAATATATATATATATATATAAAGAAATAAAGAAATAATAATAAAACACATAAAAGATATGTTTGTGCATATGTAATAATAAACAAAAAAAAAAAAAAAAATTTTACAAAAACGTATAGAAATTATATAGCTTATAAATAATTATATGCATAACTAATTTGTATATGCTAAAATATATATATATAAATATATATGACCGAACAAAAAATAAATATAATATAATATAATATAATATAATATAATATAATATAATATAATATATATATATATATATATATATATATATATATATATATATATATATTATAAGGTAATATGTCTTATCACAACTTGATATGCATTTTGTATAACAAAAATTTATACTGTTGGGTATGTACAATAAATGCAAAGCAAATTATAAGGAACAACAATATATATATATATATATATATATATGTACAAGGTCATTTAATTTGTTTTGTCTTTTTTCTTATTATTTAAATATTTTTAAATATATGTTTTCATTTATATTTTACATTAACAATCATCAAATACCCACAATTGTAAAAATTGAATTTCAAATTCTTCATCATATGTTAATAAATCATTATCATATGTTTTACTTTTATTTGTTTGTCCTTTACATAGATCTTCATTAATAACGAGTGCGTAGTTATCTCCACCTCCAATTGTAATAGATTTTTCATCTGAATATACAAAATAATTATTTTTGGTTGTCCAAGCATAGACTTGAATGGATGTATTTTCGTTTTCATTATTATTATTGTGATTATCATTTGTTGATGATGCTGTTGTTTTTGTTTTAGCATTATTAATTGTGTTAAACATACAGCTATCATTACTAGACATATTTTTATCAAACATATTATTATTAATATTATTATTATTATTATTATTGTTGTTGTTGTTGTTATTACTATGTAAATCTGAACAGTTACTTTTATCATCATTCAATGTATTTTCACTGTAGTTATGATTTTTTTTGGAGAGTTCATCATCCAACATATCTACATGATTTAATGTTTTAGTGTGTTGAAGAGTTTTTGAAATATCTTCATTATGTTGTATATTAGAATCATTTGTATTTGAAAATTCATCATTATGATCAAAAGGTACTATTAATTTATCTTGTGAAGTTACATTAGATTGTGTAAAATAACTTTTTTTAGATTGATATTTTTTCTCTTTTTTTTCTATATGATCTAATATAGGTTTAGAAAAGGATTCATAAGAAGTTTCTATACTTTTATAATTTGTATAATTATTGTTATTGTTTAATTTATTATTTTTGAATGTAAATAAAAAATTTTCTCCAGAACCATAATAACAATTATCACAATGTAATTTATTTAGGAAATAACCAAAAAGAACATTATTCATATCATATATTAATAGAATAACACTACCTTTATTATATACACTTCTATATAATGTTTTAAACGAAACACCATGTATGCTTGAACAGAAAGCTAGTTTCCATATCTTAATACTTAAGGTAGGTGGTAAATAATAATTAATTTGTTTTGTCATTTCTTTATTTAATAATTTAACAGCTCCATTTATATATTCTAACTTAGGTATCAAAGCTAAATATTTTAAATCATTAATATCATTCATCGAGTTTTTCTTTGAAATATTTTTATTATTATTTTCTATTAATGATTTTTCTATAATAGATCTTAATAATTCATTAGATGTATATGGAACTGATGTTATTG
>LT969558.1:751674-759174 GCA_900097035.1 Plasmodium blacklocki (nom. inval.)
GGTTATTTTTATCATGTTGGTTATTTTTATCATGTTGGTTATTTTTATCATGTTGGTTATTTTTATCATGTTGGTTATTTTTATCATGTTGGTTATTTTTATCATGTTGGTTATTTTTATCATGTTGATTCTTATGTTTATCATGTTGATCCTTATGTTTTATTGTATCATTATATATATTAGATACATCATTGTTAATTTCTAATTTATTCATTTTATTTTCCCCTTGTCTTAAATTATTCTCCACATTATTATTAATATTCTTATATATCATTTCTTCATATTTAATATTATTGTCACATGGTTCATTATTTTGTACGTCTTTATTATAGACATTTTTGAGACTATCACTATTTTCATTAGAATCTATACAACAATGATGGTGATCATATATATTATGACTATTAAATTCTTCACAGTTATTCGACCTGTTTTCGTTCTTATTAATATCTACAAGCTCATTTGTTACCTCATCTTTTTTTTTTTTTTTTATCGATAATAAATCATTGTGAGATAATTTGTTTTCTTTAATTTCTTCTAACAAATTTAATATATCATCCATTTCTTCTATAACCATTTTTTGGAGATGTTGATTCTTTGAATTATTAGAAGACGCGAGTAAATTATTTGTTCTGTAATTTAATATATTATCTTGATTACTAGAATTATTATTTCCATTATGATTTCTATTTTTACTGTTGCTTCTATTTGTATTCTTTTTATATGTAATATTATATTCATTCATATGTTGAGATAAGGATAATCCATTCCTTGATTTGAAAAAACCCTTGTGATCAGATATAATGTTAAAATTATGAACAGGTAATAATTTATTACTCTTTAAGGAATTATCAAATATATTAATAATTTTATCTTTTAATATTTCATTGGCTTTAAATTCTTTAATATCTTCTAAATTGTTTATAATAGTATTAATAAAATTGGTAAGAAAATTTTCCATATATTCTTCATTTTTAATATTAATATTATAACTTTCTTTTAATTTATCCATAATATTATTTAATCCTTTGGATATATTAAAATATTTTTTTAAATAAGTTTTTTTTTCATCTTGTAAATATAAAATTCGTTTATCTTTATATGTTAATTGATTTTGCTTAGATAATAATTCATTCTGTAAATTGTCTATACTTTTTTTATAATATTCTTCCATATTTTTATATTTATATACAATATCAGATTCATTAGATATACATTCATTTTTTATGTTATGTTCTTTTGTTAATAATATATATTTCTTATTAATTTCATTAATTTCATCCATCTTATTATGAATTATATTCTCTTTATTACATACATCATCTTTTAATTTATTTATTTCATTTTTTAATATCTCATTATTATTTATAACTTGTTCATTTGATGATATTAAATTATTATATTTATCTTTTAACATATTGTAATCATTTTCCCATACTTTTAAAGCATTTTCTATTTTTTTTAAAATATATTTTTTTTTTTTTTTTTCTTTCTCTATATTTATTTTCTGATCATCTATATTTTTATTTAATTCAATTTCTTTTTTTTTTAAATTATCACATTCGTCACATAAATCAACTATCTTTTTATTATATTCTTCATTTAGGTTTATAACTTCTTCTTTCGATTTCTCTAATTCCTTTATTTTACAAACGAGTTGTTGTAAATCATAATGATGTTGATATGATTCTTCATCTAATTCGTTTTTTAAAAAATTATTTTCTTTTTGGATTTTTTCTATATAATGTTCAAAAGAATTTTTATTAATTCGAAGCATTTCATTACTTTTTATTACAGTATTTTCTAATAAAAATTTGAGATATTCAATACTTTTTTTTGCATGCTCTTTTTCTTTCTTCATATTATTATATTCGTTATAAATATGTTTCATGTCTTTGTATATTTTTCTTACATATTTCTTATGTTTTTTTTCTTCTTTTATTTTATTCTTATATAATTTTTCCTTCATCATATTTGACAATAATATCTTACACTTTTTGTCATTTGTATTTCCGATTTCAATTTCGGTATCATCTCTTACATTATTATTAAATTTATTATAATTAGGATGATGACTTTTATTTTTTATTATATTATCATAGTTACCTTTATGTTCATCAATATTAAAATAATTGTTACTACATTTACTACTGCCACTACTGTTACTACATTTACTACTGTCACTACTGTTACTACTGTTACTATTGTTACTATCGTTACTACTGTTACTATTGTTACTATTGTTCCTATTAATATTATTATTACTATCATCATTTACAGTGTTTTTTTTTTTTCTTCTTTTTTCTTCCATCATATTATTTTTCATGTCTTCTATTTTTGTCCATAATTTTTTTAATAACTTCTTTTTAGTATCCTTATTATTACTACTATCATTTGGTTTCTTATTCTTTTTTATCTGTTTACTTTCATCATCAAATAGAAGAATATCGGTCTCATGTTGATTCCTTTGTGGATTTACAATATTCATATGTTCATCATCAATTTTATTTTTTCTTTTTTGAACCTTTTCTTTAATTTTTTTTGTAACATTCCTATTTGATATGGTTTCTAGATTTTCTTCTGTTTTCTTTTGTTTAATGAATGAATATACATTTGAGTGTGTGCTTATTTTATTTTTCTTCATATTATAATCACTACCATTAATATGGTCCATCTTATTATCATCATGAATTTTAGCCTTATCATAATTTACATTTTCATATAAAGAAAGACTTAAATCGTCGTTTTTTATCTTTTTCATTTCATCAAAATATAAAGAATTAATTTTATGGTGTTCACTTTTGATTTGATCATTAGTTATATTATCATTACTATATTTTTCATATTCGATTTTATTATTTATATGATTCTGAAAAGAAGGGTTAACTGACATGCTCATATTTTCAACATAATCAGCAGTTGTTTTTCTTTTATCTGAATCAGAATAATAATTATAATTTTTAATTGTTGAGAAGGTATTATATGTTTCGTCATTTTTTTTATAATTATTCACATTATGAATAAATGTTGCTGAAGCGTTTCTCTTAATTTTTAAGGGAATCTTTTTTTCATTCATTTTATTATTATTATTAATATTATTATTATTATTATTATTATTAATATTATCATTATTATTAATATTATCATTATTAATAATCGAGGAATAATTTTTATTTTGTGTATTAACATTTAAACAAGACATAAATAATAATTTTTTTGATGTATCATCAGATAAATTTTTAAAATTTTTTTTTTCAATCATTTCATTTGCTAATACAACAGAATTGCTTCTTTTATTTGAAATGATTACATTTTTTGTATTCTTTATTTTTTTTGATGTAACAATTTTTTTTTTTTTTTTTGTTGTTGTTGAAGACAAATTATCTGAAATAATTTTATCATTTTGTTTATCTATTTTATTTTTTGCTTTATGAACTTGTTTTTTTAATAAATTTACATGATGTTTATATTTAATATCTATTACTTTATTTTTTCTCGTTTCAAGGGATGTACTCCTTTTATTAACAATATTATTATCGTCATTATATTTTCTTAAAACATTTTCATCTTTTTTTCTTGATTCAATAATAGTAGATGTCCATTTTTTCTCATTTAAACCTAATGGTTTCCTTATATTATTACTAATATATTTGTTATATAATAACAAATTATTTTCATTGTTATAATTTTTATCATGTTGTATGTTTTTTTTTATTTTTTTTATTTTTTTAATTTTTTCTTTTTGCGTTTTGTTATCACTTGTTTTATCATCATTAGATAATATATAATTATTTGAAACTATGCAAGAACTATTCTTTTTAGTTGTATTTGCATTTTTGTCTTTTGAATTTTTTTTCTTTTTTTCTTTGAACATATTACTATTATTATCATGATCTACATTTTTATTATATTCATTCAATTTATTTTTGTCTATATCACCATTTATATGATCAATGTTTATAATATTAGATGAATTCATATCTATATTATTATCATTTGAATAATGTTCTTGATTTAAAGAAAAAGAGGATATATTTCTTTTCTTTTTAATAATATTATTTTTTTTTTCTTTATTAGAAATATTATTCCTTTTATTTACATATCTTATGTTATAATTCCTAATTCTTAAAATATGTTCTTCCCTTTGTTTTATTAAATATAAATGATTGTATAATAATTTTATATTATGATCTTTATTCTTTAATTTTTTTAACAAGTCATACATTTTATTTTGTATAATCATATTTTTCTTTATTTTCTTTATACTATGTTTAACTTTTAAAAGATTAGTAATATAATAACAATTTATAAAAGCAAATTTTATATTTTTTCTTCTTCTAATATTAAGATAATTATAATTTCTACCATATATTTTATGGCCATTTTTTAAAACATTCTTATATGTATATTTTGTAAAATACATATCCATTGTATTTTCCATTACATTAATATAATTATCATATATATTATTATTACAAATATTTTTCATAAAACTTTCTGTATATATATTTTTTTTGTTTTTTTCATTTTCTATGTGTATTAAATTATTATTAATATTAGGTTCATTCATATGATTCTCCTTTTCATTATTATCTAGATATCCTTTTTCACTTTTAATAAATGGATATTTCGATATATCATTTACATATTTATAATTAAAATAATTATTATTATTATTATTATTATGAGGCAAATTCAATAGGTTCATATCCTTTTTATTTATATTACTATTTATCTTTTGATTTATAAAAAAAAAAGAATTGTTTTTTTCTTCTTCCATGTTTTCATTTGTATGACATTTAGGAAGAATATATCCATCCATATGATTGTCTTCATAGTTATTATTTATATTATTGTTATCTTTATTATCATTGTTTGTACATAAAATATTGTATGAACTTTTTTTTTCCTCCTCTGTAAATTTACTTGACTGATTTGTGTTGTTGTAAATAATATTATTCAAATCTTTGTTATGTATTTGTACTTTTTTTTCATCAACATATTTACTTGTACTCTCCAAATGTGACGATACATTACATATATTTTTTATATTATCAGTATCTAAATTGTTCATATCAATTTTATATATATCTTCATTTATATTCTTTTTTACGTACTCATAATAATAATTATTATTTTTTACTTCTTCCTTTAGATTGTTATTTTTATTCATATCTATTATGAGATGATTTATTTGAATAGCTTCGTTTTCATTTTGCTTATCAATATTTAATAAATCGTTATCTTGATTATCTTTTTTTTCCTTTAAATTATCATTCATTTCAAATTTTGATTGATAAATATTTACCGTATCTACTAAAGTATTATCATTAGTATCATTCATTTCCTTTTCATATATTTTATTTGTTGATTGACTATATATTTGTTCAGGTGTTGTAACATTTATATTATCGTCATGTTCAATTTCCGACATACTAATATCATCAAAAGAATTAAAATTCATAGGTTCGTAATTATTTTTAGCTAAATCATATACATACTTAGAAAACGACACACTCTTTTTTATACCATCTTTATTTGAAGATTTTTTTAAAGAGGATTTTAAAATAAAATTATCTTTGTCTGATACTTTTTTATTAATTATAATAATATTTTTATGATTTATATTATCTGAGTTATTTTTTTCTCCATAAAAATTGGTAGATAAAAAACTTTCTTCATCTTCATATTCGTTATTTGTATCATCATCATAATTAACAATATGATATTTTTTATCATCATCATCATCATCATCATCGTCATATTCATTATTATCTTCATCGTCCTCCTCATAATATTCATCATCTTGTACTTCTATTATGGGTATCCCTTCATAATTATTTTTTGTTATATCCTTATCCACACTTGAATAATCACAATTAACATCATTTTGTGTACAATTATATATATATTCTTCTATATCAGTTTCTACATCATTTATGATAATACTATTTTTATTAATGAAATTATCATTTTTCATGTTAGCTTCCAAAACATTTTTTGTTACATCTAAATTTATATTCGTATCTTCATCATTTTTATGAACATTTTCAGTTTTACTATTACTTATATTAACATCTACAGATTTATCTTCAACATTTAATGAAGATAATTTTATATCATCATTTGCGTAAATATTTATATTCTTATCATTCATATCACAATTATATGTACAGGAATCATTACATTTACTATTTATGTCATTATTATTAATAGAAAATCTTGGATTATTTTCTTTTAATGTATCTTCTAATAAGGATGTTTCTTCCTTATTTTCCATTCTGCTTTTATTATCATTTTGTACAAAACTATTTTTTTCATATACATCATTTGTAAAAAAGGAATATATTTCTTTTTCATTATCAAATTGGGTATTTGATTCTTTAAATGTATCATCAAATTTTTTATTATGAATATTTTTCTCATTAGTATTTTGAGAATAATCATCATTTGTTTGGTTGTCATCATTTGTTCGGTTGTCATCATCTCTCTTATTGTCACCATTTCTTTGGTTATCACCATCTCTTTCATAGTCATCATCTCTTTTATTGTCATCATCTCTTTTATTGTCATCATCTCTTTCATTGTCACCATTTATTTTGTTCTTATCATCTCTTTTATTGTCATCATCACCTTTATTGTCATCATCACCTTTATTGTCATCATCACCTTTATTGTCATCATCACCTTTATTGTCATCATCACATTTATTGTCATCATCACCTTTATTGTCATCATCACATTTATTGTCATCATCACCTTTATTGTCATCATCACCTTTATTGTCATCATCTCTTTCATTGTCACCATTTATTTTGTTCTTATCGTCTCTTTTATTGTCGTCAATTTTTTCAATTTCATGGTCATTTTCAATTTTTATTTCATTCGTATTAGATTTTACGGAATCGTTCTCATGTTTCCCCTTTATCTCTTCAGATACCATACTAATAACTGTATTGACAATATCGATGGAATTTTTTTTATCAGAAATATGTGCACGTAACTCATCATGTTCATTATTATTTGGAGTAATATTTTGTATATGACTTATTTCATTTTTCGTTTGGCTAGTTGAAACATTCAGAGTTTTGTTACAATAATCATTAGTGTTAATATCTAAATTTTCTACTCCTATTATTAAATTATCATATGATGAACACAAATTTATTTTAAGATTATTAATATAATACCCATGTGAGATATTATGAATATTTTTTACCCAGATATTTTTTTGAGGGGATATAGCAATAATAAAATTATTATTAATATGCATGCAATCAAATTTATTTTTAATTAAGTTTGGTTTATTACCATAATTATTACCCCATATATATATATCATCGTCTGATGTTTTACATATGCATATTTTTCCTGCACTTATAAATATGGCTTTAGATAGGTTATCTATCTTCTTTGGATAATCCGAATCATTTGAATTATTCCTATGTCCTAATATGCCTTTTTCATTTTTTCCCCAGGAATATACATCATTATGCATAT
>LT969558.1:764174-769174 GCA_900097035.1 Plasmodium blacklocki (nom. inval.)
GATGTTTATGCGCAAAAGGATGTTTCTAAAATATGTAGTGATGATAAAAAATATCGTGATGATAAAATATATCGTGATGATAAAATATATCGTGATGATAAAATATATCGTGGTTATAAAATATATCGTGATGATAAAATATATCGTGATGATAAAATATATCGTGATGATAAAATATATCGTGATGATAAAATATATCGTGGTGATAAAATATATCGTGATGATAAAATATATCGTGGTGATAAAATATATCGTGGTGATAAAATATATCGTGCTGATAAAAAAGAAACAGATGAAGATCTTCAGAATGATTACTTAAAAAAAGGTATAAACTCTGTATCAGAACAAAGGACCTACAGTCATACCAATAAGCATCATAATAATAATAATTATTATAATATTTATAATGCGAATGGAAAAAATAAGAATAACAAAATAAGCTATATACGTACTTTTATCAAGAATATATATAATTCATCTATCATTTTTTATATTATATCAAAACAACCTAATGAATATATGGTGTATCAACATTTAGAAAATAGTAAAAGAGAAAACAACCAAAAATATATAGAAAATTCAAATACAGAATCGACAAAACTAACTTCATCATCATCCATAAGCTTGAAACAGACGCATCAAAATATAAACCCTTTTTATATTATTAAATATGTATTTAAAAATTATTTATTTTATATTGTTTCTTTGATATTACCAATATATTATGGATTAAAGGTATATAACGATGCATTGTTAGGTCTGTGTGTACATGGAGCTTTACGGTGGATAATCGAAATACATTCTGCAAAAATTTTTAACAAAACAGGAAAAATACGCACACAATAATGTTAATTCATATATATATGTATGTATGTGCATACGTTTCTATATCTCTTAATATATTTATTTGTACATGTATTGTCCTTACATTTGCTATAAATCGTAGAAACAAACATATATACATATATACATATATACATACATATATATATATATATATATATATATATATATATATATATATATATATATTCATATATGTCATTCTTCATGTATTACCTTCTATTGATTTAATATCTGAACATGTTTACTCTTTATGTTATGTATTTTATGGCGGCTATTTAAGTAAAAATAAAAAATATATTATTCCCAGGAATAATTATAATATATATATATATATATATATATATATATTCATATTTTCTATTTATGTATATCTTATATATAAAATATGATATTTATTCAGCAATATGTTACACTTATATAAATTCATATTTTTCAAATACATCAATAAATATTACAACCATATATTTTATAGGTGTGTACCCATTGAAAAAAACAATCAACAAAAAAAAAAAGAAAAAAAAAAAAAAAAATAATATATATATTATACATATAATTAAAATATTCATGTTGAATTATTTTAGTTTTAACAAGAACCATTTTCTAGGTTCCCCATATTAACATATATATATATATATATATATATATATATATATATATATATATATTTATTTATTTATTTATTTATTTATTTTTTTATTTTTTTATTTATTCATTGTCTACTTATTTGTGTGTGAAAAATACAAAAAAAAAAAAAAAAAAATTTTATATAAATATATATCCATATAAGAATTATTTCATATTAACTTTAAATATTTATCAAAAAAAAAAAAAAAAATAAAATAAACTAATAATAAATATTTTATAAGTGAAATTTTTTTATTATAATATATCTTTCAAAAATAAAAAAATAGTATAAATTCCATAATATATGTTTCTATAAATATATTTTTTAATCTTATATATTTTGTAGTCTTTCAAGGACTCTATTTATGAACTTTAACTTTTTCAGCACATTCAATATATTATTAAAATTCTATGGGAAAAATATGAAAAAAAATAAAAAAATAAAAAAATAAAAACAAAAAGGTATATATATATTTATATTTATATATTTCATAATATTTTTATAAATATCATTATAATGAAATCTTTTCATTACCTTCTCTTTGAAATGTAATTTTATTTCTTTTGAATAATCCTCGTATTTTTGTTTATATTCCCTATAAAATGTTTTATAGTATAATATTTTATGTACATTAAAAATTATGTAATGAAATATTATAGAGCGCAAAAACATAAAATAAAAAAAAATGAAAATTTAATTTTAATATTTGGATATATATTATTTCTATTCTTACCTTGTTAATAATTCAATGTTCGCATCTGGTTTACTGATTTCCACATTAATCTTATAAAAAAAAATTAAACACACAAAATTATAAATAAAATATATATATATAAATATAAATATATATATATATATATATATAATTTTATACATGGGATCATTATTACTTTTATAATTTCTGATAGAAATTCATCATCATCCATACATTCATCCTCTGATATCTTTAAAAAAAAAAAAAAAAAAATCAATCGCTGATATTTATAAAACAAATATTTACTAAAAAGAAATAATATATAAGAAAAAAATAAATAAATTGATATATACATAAATGTGAATACCATATAATTGTATTCAACTTTCAATAAATATAATGCCCTTTCAACATCATTTGATAAAGTCCTATATGCATTATTAAGATAACTTGACACTTCGTTTATTTCATCTATCTAATATGAAAAATAAAAATGAATAAATATACACATATATATATATATATATATATATATATATATATTTATAAGAAATATATTTGTTATGCATATAAATATTTTTTCTTCATTTTTTACATCTTTACTTCTACATTTTGAGCGTTTTTATCGGGATGATATATATTTTGAATTTCATTGAACTTTTTTTTTAAATGATTTTTATCAATATCGTATTTCGCTTCTCTGTAAAAAGAAAAAAATTAATGAAAAGTATTACAGCAAAGGTGCTTAAATATAAATAAATATAAATGAATATAAATATTTTTTTGATTTTTGTTTTATTGTTTTTAATAATTCTTACATATTGAAGAGTTCAAAAATGTTAAAGTTTCTAAAAATGTCGATGTTAAATAACGCCTTACACACCTATAATATAATTATATATATATATATATTAACAAAATATGTGTATATAATTATTCCGAATTTATTATATTTCTTCTCTTTTTTTATTACTTGACAATTAAAAGATACTATATCAGTACTAATGTTGCTATTACATTGGGGGCATTGAAGATACTTCACTTTATTGTTTTCACTTAGAATATTTCCATTATAATTATTACTATCTAACACATAAAATATATATATATATATATATATATATATATATATATATAATATTTATAGTTTTCTTTTTATGAGGAATAATATAATACATTCTCATCCCGTTTTATATATTACATTTAAAATAAATTATAGATTAAAAGTTATTATTTTATTTTTTTTCTTCATATAAACAAACCTATATTATTTTTATTACTATGGAATAATTTTTGAGGTAAATTATACGTGTAATAATTTTTATGATTACAGATATTTATTTTTTTGTGTTTCCACAATATTGATAAGTACTTTATTTTTTTCATTCCTTTTTTTAATCATTTATAGAATAATAAATATACAACATATAATATATATATTTCTTTTAATTTAAAAAGAATATTTATTTCTACATATATTCATTTTTATTGATAAGTTTGAAAGAAAAAAAAAGTTTTCACAAAAAAAAATAAAATTAAATAATTAAATATAAAGAAAAAGTATATAAATAAATAAAAAAAAAAAAAAAAAAAAAAAAAAAAAAAATTATATTGTTCATTATACATATTGGAATAAACAATTATATATATATAATATATATATATATATATATATATATATATATATTATATATGAATATTTAAAATACGTTAAAGTCACCTTTTAAAAATATAGTATATATAATATATATATAATATATTTATATATATTATATATATCATATATATTTGTAATGTTTTTTATATTTAAATAAAAAAAATAAATAAATTACCATATAAATTATATATAAATTATATATAAATGATATATTATATATATATATTATATATTTTTATATATATATTTATTTATTTACATATGTATGATATATAAGTATCTATAAAAAAACATACCATTTGAAATCAAAATATTATTTGATCACTTTTTTGTATAACTTTCATATTCCTTATATTTTTGTACCTGTAACATTTTAAAGTTGTTTACAAATTTGGGGTCCCATTTTATTTCCTTCATTTTCCAGAAGAGAGGTTTTTTTGACTTCATTTGTTCTACTATGGATTTATCATATTCATCTAACATTTCTTTTATGAACCAATCAGGTAAAATTTGTTCAATATCATAATTTAGTTGAAATATGGCTTCAGGAATATGTGGGAAATCTGGGAAGTGATTTGCTGTGAGTTTTTTATCTTCCACACTTTTATATAAAGTTTTAATAATATCCTTAAAGAAAATCCAATCTGCTTTCGCCATAGACGCTACCATAGTAGTAAGAATAGTCTTTCTTACAGCTGGATTATCATGACATATAATTGCAGAAATGTTAATAACATCTTGCCATATGTCTTTTTCTAGAATAGTATATATACCTTTTTGTATAATCATTAATATAATTAACCAATCAGATGGATGCTGTCTAAAATCTTTTTTTTGAGCCTGAATATTTTTTTTTTCCATTTGTATTGCATGTTTAATATATCCTAGAAAAGAATAATCTAATAACGGTTTCATAGATTCAATAAATTCATTAAGACCTTTTTCATCTTGTATAACTTTTTCACAAATTAGTTGTATTTTTTTTAAATGCTCTTTTTCTTCATGTTCCATTAATATTTTTATATCATCATAAAGACTCATAACAAAAGAATTAACAATTTGTAAAATTTTTTTTTCTTCTTGATTTTGTGGCGGTTTTTCATTTAATCGTATTTTCATTAAACATGGATATTCATCACTTAATAATACATCTCGATAATTATTACAAACTGTGGGAA
>LT969558.1:774174-796674 GCA_900097035.1 Plasmodium blacklocki (nom. inval.)
TCATTTAAAAAACAAAAGAAATAATTCGATCTTTTTGATTTTAAAAGTTTTAAATATTTTTTAAGCATAATAATTAAAAGAAATTTGTGTATATTTTTGATTATAATTTTTTTAAATTATCTTTTTTTCTTTTATTTTATTTTCATATTTATCGATTCACGAATTTTGTTTTCCCTTCATATATATATATATATATATATAATCATATATGTTCATTTTTGTATATATTGTAAGCCCATATTAAGCCAAAGAAAAAATAAAATAAACGAAGAAAAAAAAAAAAGCAAATAATTTAATATAACAAATAATAATAAATTAGATTATATAAGAATAAAAAATTATAAGGTCCTGTAATTCTCTTTCTAAAAATAATGGTTACATCGTCGACACAAGATGAGGAAGATACGGATTATTTACGAAATACCATAGAAGAAGATGGATTGTTATTACTCGAATGTACCCTAAATATGTTTGATGAAAATATGAGTAAAGATGTGTTTTGTAATATTATTAAGAATATACATATATCATTGGATAATTTACAAAAGTTAAATAAATATTATGAATTTCTTTTTACATACGCCGGATTAGATGATATATATCGAGACACAAATTATATATTTTTTAATTTATTAATGAATATTATAGAAAAGGTAAAGATAATTGATATTATACATTTTTGTATAAAACATGATTTCCATAAATCTATATTTGACGTATTGTCATCGAATTATTATATTGATTTATATTTATTTGAAATGAAAAATAATATATATGAATCATTATTTGAATTATTGAATATACTAATGGATAATATTGATATAATTAAAAATGAAGATATATCTTATGATTTACAAACGTTATATAATAAATTTGTAACATGTGAGTTAAAATATATAAATAAAGATCAATTGAATCAAATCACTTTATATATATGTCAAAATAAAAATAATTATCTTAATATCTTAAAAACGTTACACAATTTTTGTTTCGATATAGCAGAAAATATTTATAAAAATATTTCCTCTCATAATAATGATAAATACTATTCAGGATATGATTCTAATCAATTTATTTTTATTAAAAAATTCATATGGGACAAAATTAAAACGTGCAAACAAAAAAAAAATCAAATTTTCTTACATAACGAAAAATACATGAACATTTTTCATGATCATTGTAACGATAAAAGAGATAAATTGTCACCAAATTTTGAAAATATAAATGCAAACAATTCATATCAATACTGTAATAAAAAAGAATATATTCAATATGATAATCTTTCTGATAATTCAACCATAACATGTTCGGATAAAAAACAAGTTAATGAAACCACCTTAACAAGTCAGGTAAAAAATGTGGAGAACTTTTTGTTTTTATATAAATATGAAGAAATTATAGTTTTAATGAAAAGAAAAAAAAGTACAAACATTGAAGAAAACATGATAGAAAAAGAGAATGATAATAAGAATGGTAATATGAAAGAAAGCAAGAATTATAATATAAATGATTATATGAGTGATAATATTAATGATAGTATGAATGATAAAATGAATGATAATATAAATGATAATATAAATGATAATATAAATGATTGTATCAATGATAAAAAGAATGATAATATAAATGATAATATAAATGATAATATAAATGATAATATAAATGATAATATAAATAATAATATAAATGATAGTATGAATAATAATATGAATGATAATATAAATGATAATATGTATAATAATATAAATGCTCAAATTCAAAAAAAAAGTATTGCTAAAAACTCACAAGAAATATGTGCCTATAAAATTAAATTTTTTTACATTAATATAAATTTATTAAAAACTCTTGTGTGTATTTTCTTGAAAGCACAGAAAGTTTCACAATATATGGATGAAAATGTTTCTAAGAAATTAATTTATTTTTTTAATGATACATTAAATGATATAATGGAATATTTTTATAAAGAAAAAAAGAATCAGAATAAAATAAAAGATGAAATTGATGATGTATATATATTTTTTTTTTTTTTTGTAGACATATTTTATAATGATATTTTAAAAACATATAATAAATTAATATTATATTATAACAAAAATATTGAAAAAGCTCCAAAAGAAACCATGCTGTTTTATAAAACGTTTAATAAAATTATTGATCATATATGTATATATATATATAATAATAAAATGTTTAAAGAAATATGTAGTGAACACATTAGTGAAATTAAAGAAGAAAAATGTGAAAAAAAAAAAAATAAAGCATTTATGCTATATACAGAACAACAAGGACAGTCATTTTTTAATTATTTTGAAAATGTAACATATTATATGTTATTTTATTTATTCTATATAATATTAGAAGAAACGAATAAAATGAATAATGAAATATTCCTTTTTTTTGTATGTCAACTTATAAATAAGGAACATGTAGAAAATGAAGAAGCAGAAGAAGTGGAGAAGGAATTATATGATAATTTAGTAAAAACTGAAAGTACTGAAAATACATTTCCATATTTAAAAAATTACACAAATAATTTTATATTACAAAAACTTGAAATGAATCATATATTTTTATATTCTTATAGAGAAGAAATGAAAAATAAAAGTATAAATCGTGTTATAACTATATATATATTTCTTCAAAAAAAGATAAACAAATTTTTTTCATTTTTTAAATATATTTTTTCTTACATATATGATGATGTAATTAAAAAGAAGCATAAAAAGGAAAATACGTATACAAATCAATTTTTAAATACCTTTTTAATTATTTTGAAAAATATAAAATATATAATAATGGATATGTTTATAAAATATATGGATATGTTATTAATATATAAATATTATTTCAAAAAAGTAAATAATAAAGATGAAAAAAATGTTCCATACTATAATGAATTCTTATTGTATATGAAATCTGTACAAAATATTTTATTTACTATCCTCCCCTTTTCATCTAATGACATAATAACAAAATTGAGAACATATTATACAAACAAATGCAAGTTAGGCAAATATAATATGAGAAGAAACCATTTTGTGTCCTTCAATATATCATTGTATGGTTTAGACAACAAAAAAAATGGTTCTGACAAATATTATTTGAACAACGTTTGTGCTAATAATTATGAAGACGTATTTTTTGATGTAGGGAATGATCTAAAAAATGATGGTGATAATAAAAACAATAAAACTATGAATAATATATATAAAAAGTACAATGGAGATAATCTATTCAAAATGAATAAATTGAACAATATAAATAATGTGAACATTTTTAATATTGATGCTAATAATATTTTCCATCATTATAAGAATGATATGAACACACCAAATATATTTTGTTTTCAACAGAAAATAAAAGATACAAATATAAAATTAGGAACATGTGAAGATTTTCTTAATGAAGAATATAACAAAAGCTTGAGCAATAGTATATTATGTGATAAGAATGATGATGAAAAAAATAAAATCTTTCTTGAGAAATATATAATTCTTCTGAATGTGTTGAGTATTATTATATTAAATATTATGGAGGAATGTGTTAATAACAAATATAAATATGTTTGTTTTACAAATAGTTATGTTCATATAGAAATGATAAAAATATTAAATATTGTTCATATTAGTAGTTACAATTATAATTATATGAATATATATGAGAATGAGAATCCTGATCGTTTATATGATATAGATAATGTTCTAAATGTAGATGAAAAGAAAAATGTTCTGGATATATTTTTTTATTTCCCTTATGAAATATTATGTCGTATAATAATTATACAATTAAAATTTTTTACAAACAAAATATTAAATAATTATAATATATTTACTGTATTAGTTGAATATATTTTTTATATTAGTTCGGAGTTGAATCCTTTTTTTTTTTATATATCGAGATATATGTGGGACATGTTATCTTTATATATGAATAAGGAAAATGATCTGGATAGTATATCATGTTTAATAAATATTATATTTTATTTAATTTCGAAGAAGGATATTACAACAAATCATCATATTAATAATTATGAGAATAGAAAAATTATTTGTAATAACCCTAAAATTGGTGATTCTATTTCATTTAAGAAAGAAGATGATGATAAATTTCTTGACAATAAAATAAAAAGTAATAATAAACAATTTTTATTATATACCTTTTTAAGAAAACAATTTTTTTTGAATAGAAGGGGGAAAAATTATATATACTTTCTAGGCTTGTTTTTAAAAAATATAACATCTTCTGATTTAATACAAACGGTTATGAAGATTTTTATTTATAAATATCATATGAATCTACAATACACGTTAAATATATTATTATTATATTTAAATGCCTTTGAGAAAAAGGTAGAGAAGCATGAAAATGATAGAATGAAGAAAAATAAAGATGTAGATGTAGATGTAGATGTAGATGAAGAAAAAAATATTAAAAGCAATACACAAATAAAACAATTTGATAATTATGATATAATGGGAAATGAAGCATTTTATGAATCCGAATTAAACACCAATGATGATGATGACACTATAAAAAATATAAATAGTAAGATATTATTACAAAAAGGAAACAATCAAAAAAATGATATAAATTATAAAAATGATATTGATGAAAATAAAATAATATCACTTTATATATATTTTGATATAATAAATATATTTCCTCCTAATTTTTTTGAGACTATTAAAGAAATAAATTTAATAAAGGATATACAGAATATATTTAATTTATTAATATATTTACATGAGGAATATATATTACTTGAGAAAAGAAATATGAAATATAAATATACTAAAATTTTTGAAAAGATAAAAAAACAGAATATAAAAGATTATCCATTATATTATTATAATAGTGCTAAGGTGTATTTTCCTTTAATTATATCATCTTTAATATCTCATTCTTTTTTTTTTATTATGCATCAGTATTCGTATTTTATATTACCTAATTTTCATATAATAAATTTTTATCAAAAATTTTTTAGTAATAAATATTTATATACATTATGTGATAATTATGTGTATGTTAAAATATTGAATGAATCTTTTATAATATCCATGAACATATTAAAGATAAAAAATGATCAACAAGAGGAAAAGCAGAATAATTATATTAATATGAAGGAGGACAAAGAAAGTTTGATTAATGAGGATAAAATATATGAATATAGAAATATATCGCATGCTGATAAAACATTAATAAGTTATAATAATAATAATAATAATAATAATAATAATTATGATAAAACTCCAGAGTGTGTGAAACCTAAATATGAGGAAAAGAAACGCAGAAATATTTTATATAATGATATGAATAGAATAGATGTCAATATAATATCATGTCTATTTAAAGTTTATATAATATTTCTTAAAGATTATAGTTTTTTTTTTCTGTCTTCTATAATGGTATTATTAAAAAATAATATAATTTTATTAAAAGATATATATTTTATGGATATATATAAAACATTATATAGTTATATACAAAATGATGAAAAAAAATATACAAACTTATTTAAATATTTAATTTGTTCGATATTTCAATATTTTTTTTTTCTTAACAACAACGATAATAATATGTTAATAAATAAATATGAAGGTACTACAAATATTATTTTAAGACATATGAAAGAAGATATGACAATAATATATCATAGGAATTTATTTCTAAATATTTTTTTTCAAAATATATTAACTTCTTCATATTTATTATCATCTGCATTTCATTTTAAAAAACAAATACCTAACTTTTTACAAATTATTTTAAACAAACTAAAATGTTCTGATCACTTTAAGAGCTTATCAAAATTTTTTCTTTTTAATCTTCAGTAATATGGATAAACACAAAAATTAAAATCAAAATAAACATAAAAATATAGGAATATAAGAAAAAAAAAAAAATATATATATATATATATATATGTAGAAAAATAAGAAAATGTAAATATAGGAAATGTAGTTAAAAGGTGTATGAATATTTTGAATAAGTTTACATTGTCAAATTATAATTTATATGATATATATATATATATATATATATATATATATATATATATATATATTTTATATGTTTTGCTTTCTTTTTTTCTTTTGGTTTTCTTTTTCTTATTTTGTTCATATTTTAATTTTGTTTATTATTTATTTATTTATTTGTTTTTTAATTTTAATTTTTTTTTTAAATCCAAATAAAAATCCATAACACTTTTTAATAATATATTTGTAGTACACATTTTTCATAACACATTTTTGTTTTTCTTTTTTCCTTTTCCTTTTTTTTATCATGTATCAATTATGAATTATATATATATATATATATTATACATATATATTTATTTATTTTATTAATTATACCATTTATTATTTTATTTTATTTTATTATTTTTTTTTTTTCTGTGTTATTTTGTTAAATATATAAAAGAAATTATTACATCAGTATTTATATTCTAAGAAATGAAAAAAATATTAAAATTAAAAAATAAATATAAAGAACTAATAATATTATAAAACTGATTAAAAAATATCTGTTGAAATTATATTCCTTGAGATAATATTTATCTAAATAAAAATTTGAAAATAAAATGGACATATATATATATATATATATATATATATTTATAATATCAAAGTAAGAAAGAAAAGAAAAAAAAAAAATTTAATGTCCTCTTTATTATATTATATATTTATATATATACATATATATATATATTAGAAACTATGTAATGCACACCAAAATAAAATTATTAACAGTAAAAAAGTTCAACATTTTCCTTTCTTTTTTTTTGTTTTTCCACCCTTTAACACAATGTAAAAATATATATATATATATAAATAAATATATATATATATATATATATATTATATATATGTATATATTTTATTTTTTATTTTATATATTTTGACCTGCCATGAAAAAAAAAAAAAAAAAAAAAAAAAATTAAAATCAATATATATATATATATATATTTATTTATTTATTTATATATATATATATATAATAGAATTTAAAGGTATATTATTAAAAAAAAATAATAATAATGAATAAATAGGAAATAAAAAAAGAAGAAATTAAATAAAATTTTTAAATATATCCATGTGTGTGTGTTTCTATACCTTTTATTTCTATATTGTTGTATTTTTTTTTTAAATATAGAAATGTGTAAATATAAAGGGGCGGGAAATAAATTATATTTCAAACAAAGATATATTTGTATATATTTTTATAGGTATACGTTTAATATATAAATATATATATATATATATATATATATATATATATATATATATTTAATATCTTTTTTTTGTTCATATATTTTCTTAATTAAAATTACTATAAAGATTTTTATTTTTTTTTTTCTTTTTAAATTAATTATCTATATGCATATAATATAAAATTGTTTTTTTTAACTTATTTTGATTTTATTCTTTTATTTTCTTTTATTATATTTTATTTCTTATCTGACCTTTTGAAATGTGGTGTAGATATTATTTTTATGTGTTTACATGAATATATTTTTTTTGTAGAAACGATACGTATTTGTATATAAGGAATCTATGTCTATATATATATATATATATATATATATTTATTTATTTATTTATGACCATATATATATTGCTCTTATTATTAATTTTATTTATAGAAAATACGTTTTTATTATACAGAAAGAAGCTATATAACTGAATGTCTTTTATTCTAGAATAAATAATATATATAATAAGAAAAAGCTTTTAATAAAGGCAGGAATTTTTGTTTGTGTTTTTATTTTTATTTTATTTTTTTTTTTAATTATGATATTCCAAGATATATATATATATATATATTTATATATTTATGTTTATGTGATATATAAAAGATATTGACTAAAGAGTATATAGTGTGATAATATGAAGTGGATATAAGGAGAAAAAAAAAAAAAAAAGAAAGAAAAGAAAAGAAAGGAAATAATCTAATGTTAATATAAAATAATATATATATATATATATATATATATATATATATATGTATGTATGTATATTCTTTTTTTATATAACATAATTTTACATTTGTGAATTTTATGTGAATCCATAAATTACAATGGGAAATACGGTGACAACATTTTTTAGAGATTGTTGTAATAGATTATTTAATAAAAGTATAGTTTTTCAAATTAGAATATGTGGACCCGCTCAAAGCGGAAAAACGACATTTGTAAAATTTTTAATGTGTAATCAATTTTTGAAAGTAAAGCCTACAGAAGGTAAAAAGAATAATACGTGATCTGCAAACAAAAATATATATCTGCATTGACTTTATATATATATATATATATATATATATTTATTTATTTATTTGTTCATTTATTATGTTTGGTAATAGGTCTACTTGTTGAAAAAATTGATTATGAGGAATTCTCTGTAATTATTTGGGATTCAAGATATAGCCTAGAAGATGACGTAATAACATAAAACTATTAGGATGTACATATATAAATACATATATATATATATATATTTTTATGTTTATATTATTTTTTGTAGGCGGCTATTAACAAATTAGATATCGATGCTGTAATTTATTTTATTGATCTTTCTGACCAAGGAAGATTAAAAATAGGTTCGAAAAAAGAAAAAATAATGAATTAATAATATATATGTAGTTGTTTATATATCATGATAAATTACCAACTATATTTATATAAATACATATCTTGAAAGAGGCATATATATATATATATGTATATCTTTTTTTTTACTTCCTTTTATATGAATTTATATATATATATATAGCTAAGAAGGGGTTTTACAAGGTATTACAAGATTTTGATCATGTTGATAATGTTTTGGTTGTCGCTAGCAAACAAGATAAAAAAGGTTGTATGACATTAGACCATGTTAGGAAGGAATTAAAAATTGACAAAATTGTTGACAGGAATTGGTAAATATATATATATATATATATATATATATGAGTATTTATATGTTAATTTATATATATATATATTTATATATACAATATTACTTTTTTTTTTTTTTTTTTTTTATATACAGCTTTTTAGCAGAATGTTCCTCAAAAACAGGGCATGGAATTGAATATTCGATGAATTGGCTTTTTAATCAGTTAATGATTAAAAGAAAAAAAAGTTTATGTCTTTTAAAATAAAAAAAAAAAAAATGAGTTTCTTATCTTATATTTATTTATATATTTTTTATATTATTCATATTATTTATTATTATTATTATTTTTTTTTTTGATGTTATTTAATTTTTTTATTTATTTGAAATAAGTCTTTTATATATATTAGGTATATATAAAATTTTTCATTCTCAAAACATATAAAAAAAAAAAAAAAAAAAAAAATTAAATTATATAAATATAATTATAAAATAAAAATATATATATATATATATATAATATTTTATATATTTTATTGTCATTTAATTAAAGAAAAAGATTATATTTTTTTGTTTAATAATGTATTATGTTCCGATATTAATGTGCTTGAATTAATAATAATATTAGCACATCACTAAAATATGTATACATTATATATATATATATATATTTAAGGTGTGATTTTTTTTATATTTAAGAAAACATCTCTTAATTTTTAATAGGTTGCATATTGTGTGTATAATAATTTATGATTATATTATTTTTAATTAAAATTATGTCAATGATTTATAAGAATTACTTGAACATATAAAGAATAATATCATTTATTTTAAAGCAGATAATATTATATATATATATATATAATGTGTGGGAAGATATATTTAATGCTTTACACTTAAACCTATATATAAAAATAAAATATACATATGTTTTATATATATATTATTTAATCATATACCTTTTTGTTATAACGACACATATATATATTTTTATATGCCGAAACAATGTATTTATAATGAATTAATCGAATTATTTTTTTATGAAAAAGAAATCGAAAAAAAAAAGAAAAAAAAAAAAAAAAAACTATAAAGTTATAAAAGAGAAATGATAAAATGTATACAACTCTATCTTATTACTGTATGCATAGTACTTATAAATATTGCGTGTAAGAAATACATAGAAAATTCTTTTGCTGGATATATAAGGAATAATATACACAATACTCATAGGACGAAAAAGAAAGTATATAGAAGATATGTTCAAAAAAAAAAAGAGAAAGAAACTTATGAAGAATATTTTAAAGAACTAGATAAAATATTTAATGAATGTGATTATGATGCAGAACAGGTTGAAGAAGAAGAAAAGAAAAAAGAACAAGAATTAAATTTAATAACAGAAAAGGATTTATTAGAAATTAATTTTTGTAATTATGAAAAGGATCCACGTAGTTTAGCTAACTTGGTTAAAGAAAAAAGTGAAGAAGAAATTGAAAAGGAAAATATTGAAAACAATGAAAATAATAAAAATAATAAAAATAATAAAAATAATAAAAATAATACATTAGAATATAGTTATGATTATGATCGTATATTAAAAAAAAAAAAATTTCTTAAAGAAAAAATAGCATATAAAGATAAATTTATATTAAATGAAAATTATAATAAGCTAGTTAATAATATTGATACTAGTTTTATGAATGATTTTTTAAATAATTATAAAAATGATTTTAATAAATCATTTTATAAAGCTAGACGAGATCAATATTTTGCTAGAGAAGATATAACCCTAGATGAAATAAAAAAAAACAATCAAAAGGAATATAAAGAACGTAATAGTGATAATAATTATAGTAATGATAATAATTATAGTAATGATAATAATTATAGTAATGATAATAATCATATATATGATGAGGACAGGAAAAATGATTCATTTTATCATAAGGTTTCAAATGATAATCAAAATAATGAAGACATGTTAAAAGAAAATCTAGAAAGTGTTTTATTTCTAAAAAGAATAAGAAACAATTTTGATATAGAAAGGAATATTTATATTAATGATAAAATAAAAGAAATAAAAGAAAAATATAATAACTATGGAGATAAAACAAACACATTGAATAATATAAATAATAATGATAGTGATAAAGAAATAGATGAAGAGAAAAGATTTCATGAATATGTTGAAGAGAAAATAAAAAATACAAATACAGATGAAAATGTTGAGAAATTAATTTTAAAGAAATACATAAATATGTTTTCAATAGATGATGAAGTTCTAAATATTAATGAGAAAATAAAAAAATGTGAAAATGTACATTCTATTTTAGAAATATTTAAAGATAATAAACGTATCAATATAATCAATATAATGTATTCATTTATATATATAGATAGATTTAAATGTTTAAATATAACCGAATATTTATATGAGAAGAGATTTGCTTATATAACATATGCATTAGAAGAAATCATGAAATATTATTTATATGTATTAAACAAGAAAGGTTTGAACGACTTATATGAAAAAAAAAAAAAAATAAACAAGGATAATAACAATGATAGTGATAGATCTGAGAAGGATAATAATTCTTATAATCCTCATTTTGAACATAGAACCTTACAACTGAATGACAAAAATTTAATATTTCTAATTAAATATATGAATAAACTAAAATTATTTTACATAAACCTAAATTTGTACAACATGTTCTTCCTAATATTATCCAAGTCTTTTCACTTATGTAATGCAAATTCTTTTGTTATATTATTATCTTATATGAATGAATATAATTATTACAATAATAATATACATAAGAAGATAAATATTTCTATATTGAATGAACTGTTTCATATTTTTAAAAGAGATGAAATAAAATCTAGTGGTTTGAATCTTACTCATTTTAAAATATTACTTCCTTTATTAATAAAGTATAAATATGTTAATAATAATATATTTAAACATTTATATCTATATTTTGAAAAGGATATAAAGAATATGATGCATACATTAACAAGCAACGTTAAAAAGAAGGAACGTAAAGAAATCTGTAATATTTTATTTTATGATGTTAAAACAAAGGAACAGGAAAAAAATAAAGAAAAATATCTTTCTTATTTAAAATATGAAGAAATGAAAGAAAAAAAAGAAAACATGGAAATATTATCACAACTTTTAAATTATTTAATGATGTGTAAATTTAATGAAAAGGATTCAATGGTTTTAAAATTAATTGATATATTTATAGATTATATGCATTTATTAGATGTAGATCAGTTGTTAAATATATTTTTTAATTATCATATTTTTCAATATAGTAATGAAAATATACTATATAGATGTAAACAAGAATTGCTAAATAGAAAAAGCTTACTAAAGGATTATCATATAAATAAAATATTATCATTTATAATATGTAATTATAGAAAAGCTGAAATATATCGTAATTATTATCGTAATTGGTTCTCTTATAAGAATTATACTATATTTAGGAATGATGTAATTGATGATAAAATTCCAAGGAACGAGAATATTACACAATATGAACATGAAACGTATAATATAAAGAATATATCACAAAATAATATAAATGAAAAAAAAAAAATTACAACTATTGATAATACTGAATGGGATAATGAAAGGAAAAATATTAACAATAATAATAATAATAATAATAATAATAGTAATAATAATAGTAATAATAATAGTAATAATAATAGTAATAATAATAGTAATAATATTAATAATAATAATAATAATAATAGTAATAATAATAGTAATAATATTAATAATAATAGTTATAGTCGTTGTTATTCTTTTTATGATAACTATAGCGAAAGAGGAGATATTAGAAAGCTTCCTAGTCATATATCTGTTAAAGAAATATTACAGAAAAGAAAGGAGATAAAACAATTTAAAAACGATTATTATATAAATAAAAAAATTTTTAAAGATGTAGAATTCTTATATGATTTAACACATGATATACATATATATGTACCATTTAAAAATGTTCATTTGTTAAAATTTGTTTATAATATATATTTGTTAAGTTTATTATTTTATAAAAATATAGATGTAATACGAATAGCATCGGAGATAGCATATGATTTAACAGATACAAATATATTTTCATTTATTGATCAATATTCTTATTATTTATATGATGATATATATATTGTCATAAAAACATTTAAATATATATCTTTTTTTTCTATGGACCTAATAGATATATGGAAAAAATTTTTTTTCTTATTAAATCATTTTGTTAATAATTTAAATTTAGAAAATATCTATGACATTTTCTTTTTTATTCATATATCAAAAATAACTAATTTAAAAAATGAAAATTATGATGTCTTAAATTTATTAATGTCACGTATGAAAAAAATTGTGCAACTTTTATTTACACATAATCTGCAAAATTTTAATACATATCCACATACCTACATTTTAAATATTCTTAACTTGATTAATGATGAAAATAATGAACATGTCATTGATTTTGTACAATTTTTTTTTTATTCCATATATAAAAGGATACAATATTTGTACTCTTATGGTGATAATATATTAGGAAGTTCATCATACGATGAAGCTAAAATGAAGATGCAAAATACAAACACTGAAGGTAATATAAAAAGTGTTGACAATAAAACTTTTGGGAATAATAAATCTATTGAGGATAATAAATCTATTGAGGATAATAAATCTATTGAGGATAATAAATCTATTGAGGATAATAAATCTATTGAGGATAATAAATCTATTGAGGATAATAAATCTATTGAGGATAATAAATCTATTGAAAATAATAAATATCTTGAAAATAATAAATCTATTGAGGATAATAAATATCTTGAAAATAATAAATATCGTGAGAATAATATAAACTCATTTAATAATAACGTAAAAACTGATAGATATGAAGAAAACGATAATATATATTTTTCTAATATGTCTGATACAAAAAATAAGAAACCCAATGAAATATACAAAAATGTGAATAATTATATTTATAACTTCAAAGATATACGTTTATTCATAAAAATATTTTTAAGATATTATAAAAAAGAACAAGAAACTTTTAATTTACAAATTGTGGATTTTATATTATATAATTCCGAAGTTTTTTTTTTTAATATGTGGACAAATAGAAGATATTATCAAAGGCATTATTTTTTTGGAAAAGAAATACACGAATTTTTACATTTGCTAAAACACCTTATACAAAATAAATTATATAATTCTAATATTATGTATAGATGTGTAAATATATTTAAATATATAATAAATATGCAGAGTACTCTTAATATAGAAGATATTCCTAATGTAGAGTGTAATTTATATAGCAACTTCTTTTTACATTTTGATAATATAAATGATGTTAATGTGTGGAAATATATAAGAAAGGTGTTTTTAATTCAATCAAACATTTAAAATATATATGTATAAAGTGAAATATATATACTTATGGTCAAATTAAAATAAAGCACATATATATATATATATATATATGTGTTATTTTGATGTTAGTCTCTTTTTTTTTTTTTTTTTGTTCTTTTTTTTTTTTTTTTTTTTTCTTTTTCTTTTTGGGTTATACATGGACAACCTTTCAAATAAAGAAAAAATGGAAAATATAAATGTGACATATTTTAATAAATAAAAAAGTTTTAATCATTTACTATGTGATATTCATTTTGTTCCTTACTACACGTGTTTTCATTTTGATTATAATATTATATTTAAAGAAAAAAAAATGAACATATATTTTTATTTATATATTTTTTTCACTTCTGGTGTTTAATATGTATATATATATATATATATATGCCTTCCTGCGTACTTTTGTATAATCGCAAAAAGAAAAAAAAAAAAAAAAAAAAAAAAAAAAAAAATAATAAAAATGAATCAATGAATAACAGAGTGATTACATAAATGTTATAATATATATATATATATATATATATATATATATATATGCTATTTCTTCTTTTTTTTTTTTTTTATTTTTGTTTATTTTTTTTGTGTGTTTTTATTAATTTTTTATTTTGAATATTATATTTTTAATATCTATTATTATATCATTCAAAAAACAAATAGACCAATTGATGATCCATATATAATATATGTAATTTCATCCATATATTTTTGATTTAAACTTTAACAAATTATAATATATATATATATATATTTAATATTCTTAATGAAAATGTATAAAAAAATAAAAAATTAATTCTATTCATATAACATTTATAAGTATTATTATATATTTAATATTTATATTATTATATATGTTAATAGATATATATATATATATATATATTATATAAATATATTTTTTATTTTTTATTTTTTCTCATGTTTTATAAAATCAAAATTTTCTTTTTTTTTATTTTTTAAATGGAAACTTTTATATTATCCTAAATATTCTATAAATAGTAATATATTAAAGATGTTTTTTTTATTTTATTTTATTTTTTTTTTTTTTTTCTTTTTCTTATTTTTTTTTTTATGTTTACATGTGTGTGTGTATATTTATAAATATTATGGAATAAAAAAAAAAAAAAAAAAAAAAAAAAAAAAAAAAAAATTACCTGCTATATGATATGATATATATTATGTATTTTAATTTATTTCCATTTATTCCAAAATTGAGATGTTAAAAAAAAAAGTAAAAGTAAAAATAAAAATAAAAATAAAAATAAATAAATAAATATATATATATATATATATAATATAATTCAACATATATATATTAATATGTATATATTTATATTTACCATTTATTTAATATATTTTTTCATATTTAACTTTTTTTTTTTTTTTTTTTTTTTTTTTTTCTTTTTATAAAATCATTTAACTTCTATATGGGATGAAGTAGAGTCAGAACAAAGTTGGTAAAAAAAAAAAGAAAAAAAAAAAAAAAAAAAAAAATTAAAAAAAATTAAATAAAATAAAATAAAATAAAGTAAAATAAAATAAAATAAAAAAGGAAATATTTATAATATAAATAAATAAACATCCAAAAATATTATGTACTAAATGTGGATGTATTAAAATTTTTTTTGTTTCAACATAATAAATCCTATATAGTACATATATGCAAGTCTGTAATTATAATGCTATATATGTAACTAAATATATATATATATATATATATAATTATTTATCATTCATATTATGTATATATTATCGAGTTTATATTTATTGATTACATATTTATGTAATGAAATGTATTCATTATTTTAATAGAATCATTAAATATTATGTGTATTTATATATATATTATCGAATTAATAAACATTTAAAAAAACATTTTATAAATTTACTTCATTTTTCATAAAAAATAAATAAAAATATATATATATATATATATATATTTTATTTAAATAATTATAATTTAATGATCATATATATTTATACAACCTTCAAAATTTTATAATTTCATAAAATTATCCTCCTTTGTGTCTTGTTTTACCTTTCATCAGTACCCAAAAAAAAAAAAAAAAAAAAAAAAAAAAAAAAAAAAAAATGAGTGATAATGAAAGCTACATTTCTGCAGAAAATAACAACAGTGATGATGAGAAAAAATCCAATGTAAACCTTGATAATTTTTTAAATTATGATATAGATTATTATATGAATGAAAAAAATAAATCCAATTATGTAGGAGTAGATATATTACAACGTATTGATTATTATAATATAAAGAATGCTAATAATGAGTTTATAACGAATGAAAATTTTAGTAATAATAATAATAATAATAGTAATATATTATTATTTAATAGAAAAAAAGAACAAGTTGATATATTGTATAAACTAAAAAAAGAATTATATAATATAGCATATACAAATGAAAATAATAAAATAAATAATATCGTAACAACTAGCAATAATATTATAACAGTTCAAAAAAACTCAAAGAAAACATCCAGTTTTAATACAAAAATCCTAAAAGATAATTTTAATTTATTTCATTCTAAAAACAAAGATAAAAGTAATAATAAAAAAACATATGATTTGTTAAATAATGATTTAAGTATATCGTTAGGAAATAAAATTGAAGATACTTATAAAGATATTAAAAATAGTGTTAATTGGTTAGGAAATTTCTTTTCTAATAATGAAAATCAAGAAGAAAAAAAATATGTAAATGTTTATTATTCTGATTTATATTTTTTCAACGATATAACCTTAATACGTTTTCTAGATACATACAATTATAACATATTGAAAACCTTGAATAAAATAATTAAGTTTATAGTTTGGAGACAAATGCATATACAAGATTTTAATAATAAAAGAGATATCTTGAAATCATCGGAGCAATCAAGAAATGAAAATGATAACAATAATAATGATAATAATAATGATAATAATAATGATAATAATAATAATAATGATAATAATAATGATAATAATAATGATAATAATAATAATAATAATGATGATGATGATAAATATAATAACTGTAATATTTTTCTTAACCCTTCTAATATTAAAGATACTCTTATAAAGTCAAACATCTTCAGATGTGGATACGATATGCATTCCAGACCCATACTGTATGTTAAAATACAGGAAAAGCTAGACATGAGTGAAGACGACCTTTTTCTCATGTTAGTTTATCACGTGGACATGTGTATTAATAGTATAGACTACAAAAAATGTTATCCAGATGTAATTGCATCGGGGAAGGACAACATCAATAATGATAATAATAAGGACAATCATAATGACAGTAATAATAACAATAATAATGACAAAAACAATAATGAAGACTCCAATAACAACAACAGTAATTATAACAGCAGCAGTGATAGCAACAATAAGAATTATTGTCATAAGCCTAATACAGAAAATATCAATATAGATGAAACGACCTTACAACTTGTTATTGTTGTGGATTGTCTTAAGTTTGAATTAAATAATATGATAAGCGTAGAGTGTATAAAAAAAATGATAAATGTATTTAACGAGTTTTATACGGATGTTTTATTTAGAATATATATTATTAATGTACCATCTTTTTTTAAGAAGGTTTGGTGTCTTTTCAATATGTTTATAGATAATCATACATTAAACAAAATTATTTTTATTAATAAAAAAAACATCAATATAATGTATGAACATATTCCCATCCATATTATGGAACACTTAGATAAAAATGCAACAAAATCAGAGCACCAAAAATCTGTCTTTTTTCCTTCTAGTTCTTTATATTACAAGTATGATGAAATGTATTATAAAAAACTGATACATTATGTCAATATATGGGTAAACAAAATGATAAAGACTAATCACTAGTTATTATATTTAATCATTAAACAAAAAAATAAAATAAAATAAAATAATACATGTAGAAAAATATAGTGGGAGATATATGAAATATGTATTATGCCAAATTAAAATTTTTTTTTTTTTTTTTTTTTTTTTTGTGTAAGGATCTTTCATATTTACCATCATGAGTAACATATATATATATATATATATATATATATATTTTTTTTTCTACCTGATATCACTTTGTTACCATTCATTTATGTTATGTAAAAATATTTATTTTATTTTGTGTTTATATTGCTTTGTTTTGGTTATATTAAAAAAATTCCATATGTGTAATAATATTTTAGGAGTATTTATTAAATTTTATTGTTTTTTTTTTTTTTTTTTTTTTTTTTTTCTTATTTTTTTTTTTAAATATTTTTAATAGTTAACAATTAAATAAATCATTTTTATTGTGATTTATTAAATATAATTATGATTTAGAATAATATAAGATAAAGCATGTATTCAATGTTTATAAATTTAATATGTAGTGATCATGTTGGATGCTACTATATTTTTCTTATATATATTATAAAGAAGAAATAAAAAAAAAAAAAAAAAATTAATATACTTTTTTTTGCCTTTAATTTTAAAAATGTATGAATATGGACTTCAATTCTAAGGTCAAATTAGATAAATAAACAAAAAATAAATTAAAAAAAATAAAGTAAATAATTTTTTGATATATTAAATATATAATATACACTTTAACAATTTAAAAAAAAAAAACAATTTTTTTTTGCAACTTTTATAAGTTTAATGCATAAGTTTAATTAAAAACAAAATTTTCATAAGTTAAAATTATAAAGATGATATTTATTCATATATGTATATATATATATATATATATATATATATGTGTGTGTTTAAAAAAAATGTATATATATTAATTTTTTAATAGAAGAATGCAGCACGGTTTAATAAAATATATAATGTGTTAATTATTTTTTTTTTTTTCTCTAATTATTTTATAAGAAAACATATATTGTTAAAATATATTAAATATGAATTTATACACATAACATATTTAATATGCACTTATGTAGTAAACTTTTTGTTGTTGAATATTAAATTATCACTTACTTTACCCTCTTTAATTGTATTAAAAGATCTAACATCAAATCGTATATCACCAGAATATAATTTTGAATGTAATTCTGGAATGTTTTTTATTCCCATACTTTGTAATCCGTGTTTTACTGCCTTGAATAAATGTGGAATTAAATTAAGGACAGATCCTTTATCTACTAAACTAGCTGAGACTCCTTGAGAAACTTTTATTTCGTCAATATTTTCATCTGTATATTCATTTTTTCTTTCATCAACTAAATATCTACTTTTTGAATTGAAGCCTTTATTATACATAGCTTCCATACTACCCATACCTCTATATATTTTTAAACGGACGTTATTTTCAAAATAGTATTCACTGCAACTTTCTTCAGTTGCTGCTAATAAATTTCCTAACATAACAAAATCTGCTCCTAATGATAAAGCCTTCACAATATTACCTGAATTTTTTATACCTCCATCAGCAATAGTTTTCACACATCTGGTGTGAGCATATTTACTTACATGATAAACAGCTGTTCCTTGAGCCCTACCTACAGCACATACATCTTGTGTTGTACAAATTGAACCACTACCCATACCAATACGTAAAACATCTGCACCTGCATCTATTAAATTTTTTGCTTGTTGTGAGGTAACTACATTACCTGCTATAATTGGAATATCTGGATGAACTGATTTAATTTTTTTAATAGTATCAATTTGATATATACTATTTCCTTGTGATGAATCTATACATATAACATCAATCATATTTTTAATTAATTGATTTGCTCTTTCTAAATCATGTTCCCTTGTTGATATGGACGCACCTACAATTAATTGTTTATTGTGACTTTTAGATGCAAGGGGAAATATTCTATTTTTATGCATATCATTTCGACATACTAAAGCTATAAGTTCATAATTTTTATTAACTATAGGAAGAACACTTTTCTTTTCATCACAAAGTACTTTATTAGCATCTGATAAATTTATTGGATAATTGCCTGTAACAACATCAGTTGTCATAATATCACCTATCTTCATACTTTTATTTGTTAAATAAAGATAATCAACACCTGTTATTATACCAACTAATTTAGAACCTACTTTACCATCTACTGTTATAGGATATGATTTATATCCAACACGATTTTTTGTTTCTAGAACATCTGCTATAGTATGCTCCGGTGAAAATGTATACGGATCAAAAATAAAACCATTCTCAAACCTCTTAACCTTTTTCACTTCTTCAATTTGCTTTTCTATACTCATATTATTATGAATCACACCTAATCCACCACTCAAAGCTAAAGCTATTGACATTTTATGCCCAGTTACTGTATCCATAGGAGAAGATATTACCGGTGTTTTTAGCGTTATGTTATCTGTCAAGTTATTTGTTAAATCTATATCACTTAAAGCAAAATCAATATATCCGGGCATACATATTATGTCGTCATATGTATAAGACATGACACCTCCAAAAACTTCATCTGCTTTCCATCCGCTAGCCATATTGGAAATTTTGTGTATATAAATTTATATATAATAAAGAAAACGAATTAAAAAAAAAATAACAATAAATATATAAAATATATATATATATATATATATATATATATTTATATTTATTTATATATATTTGATATATTATCCTTTATTATTTGTACTAAAAAGAATGTTTTTATTATTTACATATATAGCTAATTATAGATGAAAATTTTAACCTTATTTTTTTAAAAATTTGGTAACAAAACAAAAAAAAAAAAAAAAAAAAAAAAAAAAAGTCAATTCATTAAAAAAAATTTAATTAACTCTAAGGAGAAACAATGTTGAATATATTTTTTCATGTATATGAAAAATATTAATTATATGACAAATTTAAATAATAATGATATCATATAGAATGAACGTATTATATTCACATTAATAAAAACTGTGTTAATATATATATATATATATATATATATATATAGAAAGATAAAATAATTAAGTGAATTAATGTTATGTTATTACATAAATTTATAAATATATTTTGTTTTAATTCTATAAAATAATTTAAATAACTTTTATCGTAATAATAATAATAAATATATTATGATTTGTTCATATGTAATCTTAATTTAAAATATCCATACTAATAAATCAAGAGGAGAAAAAAAAAAAAAAGAAGAATTATATATATATATATATATATATATATATTTATATAGAAAATATTATATTAACTTAAAAAATGTTGTAAAATAATGTGTTTTTTTATTTTATATTTTTTATTTATAACTTATAATTTTTTTATCTTGAAATATATTATAGAAATTATAAAAACAAAATAAAACTATATTATTAAATAAATATGTATATAATATATATATATATATATATATTAAAAGATATATATATTTTTTTGTATATATTAATGGATAATTTGTAGTATACATATTAATATATTCCATATATATATATATATTATTTATATATTTTTTTTTTGTTTGTTTTTTTTTTTTTTTTTTTTATTGAGGGAATATATTGAGAATATCTTTTGTATTTCCACGATATTAGATATTTTTAATCATATTATTTTTTTAGTAATTTTCCAAGTATAATTTTTTTTTTTTTTTTGTTTGTTTGTTTATTATTCAAGAATAAAAATGAATCATAAAATATATATTCTTATATAGCATATGTAAAAATATTTATTTTCTGTATATTTTATATAACAATTATAAAATATAAGAGATGTAAATTATATATATATATATATATATATATATAATATTTAATATGTAGTAAAATATTACAATATATTTTTTTTTTTTTTTTTTTGGTTTGTTTGGTGTACTTTTCTTTTTTTATTAATCATATATATATATAAATCATATATATATTAATCATATATATATTAATCATATATATATTAATCACATATATATTAATCATATATATATAAATCATATATATATATATATTATATATATACTTATGCGCGTTTTTATTTATATATTTATTTATTTAATTTTATTATTTATGTATGATATAAAATTATGACTGATAAATCTTCTGATAAAAAGAGAAGAAGAATAAGTACTCAAATACAGAATAAAGAAGATATGTTAAGAGAGGGAGAGGAATATCCCATGTGTAATGACAAAAAAAAAAATGATATTAATATAAACTCAAAAAAGAATAAGAATTATAAATCTAAAGTATTGAATAATAAAATTGAAAAAATTGATGATT
>LT969558.1:801674-896674 GCA_900097035.1 Plasmodium blacklocki (nom. inval.)
CAATTATATCATTGATTTTTTTTTTTTTTTTCTTATTAATGCAGATATATTAAAATTATAAAACTTTTCAAAATAAAATATGTGTTGTATTTTATTAATTACTTTAATAATTGTTGGTGTTTAAAACTTTTTAATTTCTTTTATTTTATTATTAATCCTTGTATCATATTTAATTATTATTAAACATGTTTGTAATATCTTTATATATAAAAATATATTTATATATATATATTTTTTTTATATATAAATAAGCAAAACATTTCTACAAACATCTTTTCATAGTAGATTTTTTTTTCTTATATAAAATATTCAAAATATAAATGAATCTATTTTTATTATAAATAAAATATACCTCATTTCTTGAATAATTAAAATTATTCAATATAACAAAATATATTAATAATATCTCTAAGCTAATACAAATATATATAATAATGTATAAATATATATGTATAATATATATATTATATTTAATCTGGAATAATAATATATATCATATATCCCAATATTATTTCATTTTTTATTATATTTGTTTTTCTATTTTTTTTGTATAACTTCCATATATATCTAACAAATTTGTAATTATATTTATATCCAATAAAATATATATATTCATTTATTTATGATGTTTTATATATATTTCTAACTCCCTTTCTTCATGTTTTTTTGTGTGTTTTTTAAAAACCCAAAAAATATATATATATATATATATTTATTTATATATTTATTTATATTTGTATACCTTTATATTTTTTATTCTTGTTATGTATATAAAAATGAATTATGATAAAATAAATTTGTTCAAGGAAAATTTTGACATGATGTATGTTATAGAAGAAATTGAAACAAATCTTCTTGAGAAGAAGAATTTATTATGTGATATAAATGAGAATATATTAATTTCAGAAAAAAATAAAACATCTATAGATATCTATGAAAAACATTTAATTGAAAAACAAATACAAATTCTAAAGAAAAACAAAATGAATTACAAAAAATTGAATAATATAAATTATGTAAAATATTTTTTACCTTTATGCATACAACCCAAAACAAATAACACGGATAAATGTTTATCAGAAAAAGATGTTTATATGAAGAATTTTAAGAAAAAAAGTAAAATAAAAATGTTATTTTATTTATTAATTTTTTTTTTTTTTTTTTTTTTTTTTTTTTTTTCTTCATTTATTGTAATATACATATGTATTTATGTATGTATGTATAAATGTATGTATTAATTTTTTGTGTTTACATTTATTAACTATAAAAAAAGAAAAGAAAAAACATTACTTTTTTTTTTTTTTTTTTTATATTTTTGTGATAGATATTTTAAGAGAGCTCCATGTTAAAAAGAGATTAACAGAGTACCGAATTAATCAATTTATACAAAAATATACAGGTTTGATTTTATTTAATATATGATTTGTTATATTATGTTATTATATATATATATATATATATATATATATTTATTTATTTATTTATTTATTTATTATTTCGTGTGTATAATTGTTCAGGAAAGTTCTTAAAAAATAATGTGCTGCACAAACAAATTTCAAAAATATATAACAACAAATCAAAAATTGAGATTTTTATAAAAGGTGATAATTTTTCATACAATAGAGTTATAGGAGATATTGCTTTTTTTGACAGTAAACCAAATGTGTTACTTGAAAATGTAAAATATATAGTAAGAAAGCAAAAGAAAAAAAAAATAAACAATATAAAGAATAACATTAATATTTAATAAGAATTATATGTTTTAACTCACTTAATTATATAATAAACTATCCTATAGATCTATATATATAATTCATGAATATTAAATCAGCATCATTTTTATACCTTCTAATTATATATATGTATATATGTATGTGTGTGTATATGTATGTATGTATTATTTTATTAGTATTATTTATTTATTTATTTATTTATTCATTCATTTATGTTTTTTTTCTTTTTTTTTTTTTTGTAGAATAATTTAAATGAAAGGAATGTTCCTTGGATATTTATCCAGTTAATAAAAAAAAAGAAAATTTAAAAAATGAAAAATAAACCAATGTATCAAATACGCTTGTATAATTATATATATATATATATATAGATATATATATATATATATATATATATTTTTTTTTTTTTTTTTTTTTTATGAACAGGTCAGGTAGTATTTTATTTTTGCGACATTATTCCTAATTTGAGAGAAGATTAAATAATTCTTTTTTCTTTTCACTTAATGATGTATAACAAAATTGTATAGATCTCTCTTCAATAATAGATAAACTTGTTTGAAAAATATTTTTAAGAATTTGTTTCTCCTCAAATTCTTCTTCATTTAATATACTCTTTTTTGTAAGTACATCATAAATATCTACTATCTTAATTAATATTGGAAATATGACATTAGCCAATTTTAAAGTGTTCTTATTATTTTTTAAAAAACTCATAAAAAAGTAAACATTTCTTAATAATAGTTTGTTTATCCTATATATAAAAGAAAAATATATATATATATATATATATATATGTACATATTTAAATGTAATGATGTATAAGTATTTAATTTTTTTTTTTTTCTGTTTTTATATTTTTAATCATATACCTGTTACCAAGGTATAGGACACAGTCCAAATATGAACATAAAAATTTTATTGCATATCCACTCTTTTTCATAACTTCAATAACTGTTTTTTGTGATTTCACAATTTTTTCGTTTTTTTCTACAAAAAAATAATAATATTAAAATGTGAATGCGAATTAATATTCGGTGTAAAAATAAATTGAACAGTACAATAAATAAATATGTAATAATATAATATATATATATATATATATATATATATATTTCTTTGTTTTTGACTTACTTATATTGAAGAATTCATAAAGGATGTTATACAACTGATGACCCAGTAAATATAAATAAAATTTCTTTTTCTCCAATACGTTAGAGTTATTTATAATATAAAAATGAGTTATGTAATGTTTAGATGTTCCTTTCCTTTCATTCATATCATTACTTTTTATTATATGCTTTTTCCTAAGAAAAAAAAATATATATTGTATATATATATATATATATATATATATATATATATATATTAAATCTTTTAGATGAAATGAGAAAAATAGGAAACATTATTTCTTCGACAGTTATCATTTATAATAAATTTTATTTTATTTTTTTTATTATTTATTTCTTATTACAGTGTATCCATCATATTCATCAAAAGATTACAGTAGTTGATCACAAAAAGTAGTATCTTTGAATACTTATTATCTGTAGAATAATAAAAAAAAAAAAAAATCATATATTATATATAATATTATATATACATATTTTCTTCGTTGTGCTCTTATAATACCTGTTGAAGACAATTTCAATTTGACAAAAAAATAGGTAAAAAGTTGGGATAATTTATACATAAGATGAAGTAATAAAAAAAGCTCTTGGGAATTTTTAAATTCATCGAAGTTCTCTATATATATTTGTATATATTCATTAAGATGAAAATATATATTTATAAAATATAAAATATTGTTTAATTTATGTTTCATAAGAATTATTTGAGATAAGAATTTCTTATTATTAGAAATTATATATATTAATGTTATTATATGAAGATTACATAGATATAAAAAATTCCTCATATCAACATGGTCATTATATTTCATAGCAATTTGTGTATCTATATATTTTAATATATGCTCTACATCTTCAGCTGTGTAATCTAATAAAGTAACAATTATTTTAATTATATCATTACATTTTAAACAAAAATATACCATATTTTTATTATCACACTCCACTAGAATTTTGTTATAATTAAAAATAAAATCGTAAAATATAATTGAATTTTCTTCATTTGAACAAACTGAAGTATTAACACCACTACTATTTTTATAGAAAAATAAATTATTAAACAAAATTAAATTAAATGTATTAATAATATTCCTTTTGGTTTTTTTAATAGAAGTTATTTCATCATTGTGAATAGCTTCATCATTGTGAATAGCTTCATCATTGTGAATAGCTTCATCATTGTGAATAGCTTCATCATTGTAAACAGGTACATCATTGTAAACAGGTGCATCATTGTAAACAGGTGCATCATTGTAAACATGTTCATCACTGTCAATAGCTTTATCATTGTGAACATGTTCATCATTGTCAATAGCTTTATCATTGTTAACATGTTCATGTTCACTTTCATCTTCCCTCTTTTCCTTTCTTTCTCCCTCTTGTACATGCTTTTTCTTTTTTTTTTTAATCTTTTTACTTTTTTCTTTAATATATTTTTTATTTTTTGCGTTGCGCACTTTGTCTTCCATATTAAAAACGTTTAAAATATAAATAATATAAATAAAATGTTTATATTCTTCATGAGCATTTAGTAAAATTTGGTGAATGTCGTTACTATTAAAGATGTGTATTATTTCTTGTGCAATTTTTGTATAATAATTAGTTTTCTGTATTTTTTCTGTATCTATTGAAAAAGAAAAAAATACATATTCGATTAAATCTAAAAAGAATCTATTTGTTTGTACAACAATATTATTCTTCTGTTCACTACTATTAATTATAATTTTTTCAAGAAAACATTTCATATTATTTAATAATTCATGATCACAATTTGTTTGAGTACTTATAAATAAATGATGATTGTTTTGCCTAGCATTATTTGTATGACAATTTGTATTTTTAATATTATTTAATAAATAAGATATACTTTCATCACTTATATTTGTTTGTTTATTATCTTCTTCATTCATAATTATATTGTGTGTTAATAAAAAATATTTAATAAAAAAATTGAAAGATGTATCTAATTTTTTACTGATTATTTTTGATTTATTTATTTTTTTATTAATATTCTTTTTTACATTGTTCAAAATGTTTTTTTCATTATCATCTATAAATTGGTTTGATTCATTGCTACAACTATTTTGTTCATCATAGTACATATTTATATAAAGAAAAAATATATGAAAGAATAATTTTAAAACTAATTTATTTTTATAATTTTGTGTGTCCTTATTAATAATACAATCTTTTTGTTTTTTAAATATAAAAATGGAGAATTTAATAAATGTCTCTATATTTATTTTTCTCTTACTCATTTCTATATTTTGTAAATTCTTAATAAAACATAAAAGTATATTTATTAAAATATATTCAAAATAAATATTATACTTTGTAAAATTATCAAATATTTTACAAAGTAATGTATATAATGTATCTTGTATATATTCAATATTATTAAATAAAATAAAACATTTACTTAAAATACATACATCTATATTTATGTTATCATTATTTTGTACATTTTTGTTATAATAATATAAATTTATGTTAAACCTATTCATATTATTCATATTATTATTTGAAAATATATCTATCATTATATTTTCATAATTATCATTCACATTATTTTTAAGAATAATTTTTTGATATAGATTAAAAACTTCATACCAATTATTTGTGCACATATAATAATTATTTTGATTTATTAAAACATTTATATAATTATCAAATGACATAGATATATATTTTTTTTTAATATATTCAATTTTAGTTTCATCAAAATTATAATCACTCTTATTTTTCTTATTTTGGATGATTTGATCAATTTCTTTCTTTTTATTGTTATGATAACTATTTTTTCTATATATTTTTGTATTATTTATTTTATGTTTTTCTTGTGCATCCATTATTTCATATTCTAAGTTATTAATAATTAAAATATAATGTAATGTAAAAAGTTCTGTAAGTAGTTGTGATAATCTTTCATTTTCTTTTATGTTTACATAAAGTTCATAAAAAAATAAATAGCTGTTTTCATTTTTTATAATATTTATATCAATAAATAAGGTTTTTATAATTTGAACGTAAATATTTTCTATATCTCCTTCTTTATCATTAAATATCTTCATCAAATATTTATAGTTATATATAAAGAAATATGAGATATGTTTATATATCCTCTTTTTAATAACATAGGAGTATTCTTCAAGGGCGTTCTTTTGTAGTACTCCGATTATTTGTTTAAAATGTTTAATTATTGCATCCTTGTCTAAAAAGAAGAAAAAATTTAAATAAATCAAAAAGGTAAATAAGAAAATAAATATAAATAAATAAATATAAATAAATAAATATAAATAAATAAATATAAATAAATAAATATAAATAAATAAATATAAATAAATAAATATAAATAAATAAATATAAATAAATAAATATAAATAAATAAATATAAATAAATAAATATAAATAAATAAATATAAATAAATAAATATAAATAAATATAAATATATATATATATATATATATACATATATACAACGTTTGTATCATTTTTATGTCACACATGCATATTTTATTACCCATGATGTGCAAATCAGAGAAATATATATAAAAGTACAAGGTTTCCAAGGTCACTTGTAGGATGTCGAAAAATTTATAAAGAGCGGCCTCTTTAACACACTGGTCATACATCAGTTGTATATCTACAAAACAGTTATGCACCTTATTAATTATAATATGTACATTTTGTTTAGTATGTTTTACATTTATTTGGTCATTTAATAAAGAATATAGTGCTAATCTTGATATAGTATAATTAAAAAATATATATACATATAAGCTATAATAATAATTGTAATATTTCATATTAATAAAATTTCCTTTAACATAATCATGAAATGTTAGTATGTTTTGTTTTTTTTGGATATATAAATTTGATATAATTTGAATATTATTTAATAAATTATTTGTAATATAATTTTTATAAGTACATCTTAGATAACAACAAAAAATATATTCCAATGTTTCAAGATTAATATATATAATTTGATATCTTTGAATCAATTGAGATATTGAATAATTATAACCATTTATTTGTATTATATCATTACTACTATTCATGTCAGTTGATTTATTATATTTCTTTGGAGGTTTTACAATAGGATCCCATTCTATTTTAAAGCATTTATTTGTACTGCATACTTGTTGGTTATTTTTTAATGACAAAAGTATTTTTTCATGTAACTTATTAAATTCATTTATATGAAATTTATATATTTCAATAAAGGATATTAGAAATGAAGAATATTTATCTGTGAATTTATGCATATATTTATTAAATATATTTATATATATAGGAGTAAATAAAAAATGAATTTGTCTTAAATATGGTGCATTATAATTTCCTATATATTTATGTATAAAATGAAAAAAACCATTTATTTCAAATATATTTATATATATTTCTACAATGTTATTTATTATATGGTTTGTAAAATTATATACATGATAATTATGGAATGTACTTAAGTTCGAATAAAATGAATTCTCATTAATTCTTTTAATAAATGAAAAAAGAGTTGAAAATATAAAAGTACATGGATTTATTTCAAAATTTAGTATATTAATTAAATTAAGTTGATTTGTAAATATTAAATAATTTAAATATATATTGATTACATTTTTCTTTTTCTTTTTTTTATTTAACATACAAAATAAATGAACTACACTATTGTTATTGTTATTATTATTATTATTGTTATTATTATCATCATCATATTTAATTTGATTTTTATTATAATTATTTTTTTTATATATATTTTTATATTTATATTTTTTTATATTATTATATGTACTAAATATACTCTTCAATTTTGAATTATAAAATATTATATATGGTTTTCCTGTTATATATAAATTATTTTCATAAGAATTATTTATATTATTGTTTATTATTTTCTCCTTACATTCTTTTATACCAACGTTATTATTATTTAAATATGATTGAGAAAAATATATGTTGGTTATACAATCAAAAATATATTTTACAAAATATGACAAGTTTATAAACAAGAAGGAATTATTTTTTGTGTTACTTTTCTTATTTTTATATTGTAAATATTTATATATTAATCTACAATATTCAACTAATATGTGTATATTACTAAAGCTTTCCTTATTAGTATATATTGTAACTTCATCATCGAAATGACATAATGAATAAGCAACTTTAAATTTTAACTTTTTATAATATAAAGAATGATTCTTATGAATATTAAACTTTAAATTTTCTACTTCATTAAAAAAGGGACTTTTATTATCATTAGTTGGTAGATCATCACGATTATTACTTTGTAGATAATCATCATCATAATCATTAACATCATCATTATCATCATCATTTACATCGTCATCATTAATATTAACAAGTTTGTATTTTTGTCCATTGATATCTTTTGTATTATTATTTTTTGTATTATTATTTTTTGTATTATTATTTTTTGTATTATTATCTTTCCCATCCATAACATGACCAAAATGAAATAATTTTATATATTCATTCTTCAACACATTTTTATATATAGACAATTCAAAATGTGGTATTAACAAAAAGATAAGAAAATAATTTTGTAAAAAATTTAAATTATCGCTATCATACTTAATTAAATAATATTTAATGATTATAGTGAGTATTTTTATACATCCCTTAATCTTTAAAATATTTAAAAAAGCATACTTATCATTTAATTCTTTATCATTTTTTATATAGAAAAGAAGTTTTTCTCTCTTATTTTTATTCACATTAATATTATTATTATTATTAATCTTATTAAAATTATTATTTTTCATCATATGTATATAAAATGAATTTTCTTTATTTGATATTTTATTAATTATGATATATAATATTTCTAATAATTTTTCGTTCTCTGAAAATTGGAAAAATGAATAATTAACTTCTATTTTATCCTTGCAACTATTAAATAAATTCTGCACATTTTTAAAATAGCTCATATTATTATTTTTTATGCTTAATATAATAAACTTCTTTATATTTTCCTTTAACAAATATAACTGTCTCATAAGAATAACATAAATATTATAATGATCATTTATTTCATTTTTTTTTTTTTTTTTTATATACATTAATAAGTTAGTTATTCTGTGTATATAATCATGTACATAACTATATATAGCAAATAAATTATTATAAAAAGCATATATTTTAATGTCATTAATAGAACTATTAAATTTTCTTAAATATAAGGTGAACATATTATTTATATAATTAATCATATTACAAAGTTTTTCTATATGATATTCTTTATAATTCGAACTTTTTATTTCAAAAGTCTTGTTTTCAATTTTTCTTTTCTTATTATATTTTGTGTGCTCTTCTAATTTAAACACATCATTATTATTCATGTCACTTGTTAGAACATGTATTGTTTTTTTCCTCTTTTTTGTATTAAGAGAAGGATTCTCTAAATAATTATCATCAGAAGAAGAATCACCTGTATCATATTTTATACTATCACTACTATTATAATTTATACTATCATCGCTATTATAATTTATACTATCACTACTATTATAATTTATACTATCACTACTATTATAATTTATACTATCATCACTATTGTAATTTATACTATCATTACTATTATAATTTATTCTATCACCACTATTATAATTTATACTGCCATCTACATTATTATTCATATGATCATCAACACTACTACTTGTGTCACTTTTTCTATTTTCCTTGTCTTCCTTTTCCATATTTAAGGTATAGAATGATTTTTTCTCATCAGAATAAATTTTATTATCCACAAAAATATCTATCAACATAATACATGTATCAAAGATTATATTAAATAGATTGTTGGAATTCAAATGAACACTCTCATTATTATTAATGAGAACTAATATATTATTAATATATCTTATATTTATTTTATTATCTTTTTCTAAGATGTTTTTTAAATTTAAAAATTGTAATAACCTATCTAATATAATAGTCTCTACATATATTTTATGTTTCACAAGAATTTTTAAAACCATTCCTATTAATTTGTAATTCTCATTATATACATGTTTTAAATTAATATTAGATAAAATTCCTATATAATATTCAACATCATTTATTATATCTTTTTTTCCTTTCAATCTTTTCTTCTTCTCCTTCAAATTACTCAACAAATTTTCAACAGAGCTTTCTACATGTATGTTGTAGATCTTCATATTATATTAATCATTTAAATATATAAGAAAACAATAATAATATAATATACATGTAAAAATAAAAATTATTTAATTAAAAAACATAATTATTTAAATATATACTCAATTTAATTAAAAAAAACAATGACAATTTTGTTTTATATAAATAATATAGAAAAATAAAGAACGAAAAAATAATAAAATAATAAAACACATAAATATATATATATATATATATATAATAACATATTTCATGTTATGTTTTAAAAAAAAAAAAATTTTTTAAAAAGAAATTATAAAAACATTACATATATAAATAAATATATATATATTAATTAAAATATAAAATAAGATAAAATAAAATATGTAAAAAAATACAAATTGCAATATACTATATTTTTATAATATATTAATCTTTCTATAATATTTTTACATGAAAAAAAAAAAGAATAAAATAAAATAAACATAGATAATAATAATTATAAAGAACAAAAAATTTATACAAAACAAGTAAAACAACTACAAAAATGTAGTAGATGCAAAATAAAAAAAAAAAAAAACAAATATATATATATATATAATAATATGTATGTAAAAAATATATAATAATATAAAAATACATATATAAACATACTAATAAGCAGTTCATATATATAAAATTATTATTATATGGTATATAAAATCTTAGTATATAATAAAAAAAAAAAAAAAAAAAAAAAAAAAAAAGTTATGTATTTATGAATGTATGTATGTATTCTTTTTTTTTTTTTTTTTTTTTTTTTTTTTTTTTTTTTTTTCTGGTTCGTATTAGAAAATATAATAGAAAAAAATATATTAATTTATATTATAAATATATAATATATAACTATTATGTTTTAGTTTTATTTCTTATGTGTTATTTTGGATCTATGGATTTTCCTGATAAAAACATATTCAAATTTTATTTTTTATAAAAAAATTATACATATTTGCAACACATTTTTTAAATAATTATTCAGTATATATATAATAATGAAGATGTACTAAAATATTTTTTCCTTTTTTTAATTTTTTCTAAAATATAAAAAGTAGTTCAAAATGGATTTTAACTTACACTTCAAATAATATTTTATACAATTAAGAACTCATAATATTTATTCCACATAAGAACATAAAAAAATATAATATATATATATATATATATATATGTTATATTTTTATATATTTATTATTAGTTTTATTTTTTTAAAATGTATATAAAAATTGTGCAAAATATTAAACGATATCACAACCTATTTCATTATAGAAAGGAATATGTAGCTACAGAATCTTTAATAAAAAATACTTATTTAACAAAAGAATATTATGACAAAAATAAGAAGAAAAAAATAGACTTATTTGATTTCGTACCACCAGAAAATTTCGTATCCTCATATTTTGAAAAGCTGGATAAGTGTTATTCTAATCCAAGATCTATATTAAGGTACCTCTTTTTTTTATTAATTTTTTTTTTTAAGTTATATGTAGATGCTCATCTTTAATATAATAAAAACACAGCATAAATATACATATATATATATATATATATATATATATATATATATATATATATATATTTATTTATTTATTTATTTATTTATTTATTCATTTATATATATTTATTTTGTTATTTTCTTTAACAGGTTATATAAAGATTATATTGAAAAAGAAGATTACCCTAATTACAATTGGCTAATTCGATGCTTCTGTCAGCTAGCCAACATCTTTGGTTTCAACTCCTTCTGGAGTGTAAAGGACAAAGAAGCTATTCATGAACTGAAATTATTTAAATATCTAGTATATGATTTAATAGAAAAAAAAGAGAAAATAAAAGCAAGACATTGTCCTAGATTACTTTATGCAATGTGTTGTTTAGATTATCGTTGTTATTTTCTTCTCCCAACAATTTTAGAAATAATTGAAATGAATATAGAAAAATATAGGTTCCCAACTTTATGCATGATAAGTTTTTGTTTATCATATTTGGGACTAACAAATCAAAGTGTACAATTTGGATGTGAAAATTATTTATCAAGGAATTATAATTTAATAATAAAAATAATGCATAATCTTTATGAGAGAAGAGGAGAAGGAAAAATAGATAGTACTAACTTTTGTTGGTCCTTATTATCATTTGTTATGGTTATAAATAATATGTATGAATATCCTTCAAAAGAAAATAGCTTTTTACCAGAAATTTTGAAAAATGCATGTAATTCATTAACAAAAGAAAATATACCAGAAAGTGGATGGGTACAATATTTTTTATATATGACATTATATTGTTGTGATGTTGAAAAACCTAGTAATGAATTACAAATAAAAGAAAGTATACCATATTACATTCAAGAATATTTACATTTAAAATGGTTAGATAATATATTAATAACGGCACAAAATCAAGGATCTGAAAAAATGCAACTCGAAATGGAAAATATTATAAATAAATTACAGTTAAAAAATTTCTTTATTAATTTATCTGTAGGAAGAAAAATCGATGAACAACATTGTTTTTTTACATCTCACTTTTATAAACCTTTAAATTTATGTATTGAGTATGATTATTTTCATCCCATTGGACAAAATAGACCACTTGTTAGTGGTATAATATCCTTAAAAAATCGTATATTTAAAAAACTCAATTTTAATGTTGTTAATATACATAAATGTTATTGGGATCCTTTAAATGACGATCAAAAAGAAGCACAGCTGATCAAAATCATAGAAACATTTCAACAAAAACAAGACCCCAAAAGAAAAACTGAATCCAAAGAATTATATGAAGAAAAATATTTTGATTCAAATATACTACATCTAAAACATAAGAGAGTTAAATTTCATACGTGGCCACCAGAAAATATAACAATTTGAAAAGATTAAAATATTACAAAATAGAGGGGAATATAGGTGTTTCAATTTTCTCCATGTTTAACGTATATACATATATATATATATATATATATATATATATATATATATATATGTTGTTTTTTTTTTTGTGTATATATATATATTTTTTTTCTTTTTTTGTTTTTGTTTATCCTTTTATATGTTTGTTTGTTTGTTTTTTAAAGATAATAAATTATAATATAAATATATATAAATAAAATTTACAACAAAAAAAAAAAAAAAAAAATGAAAGAAAAATGAAACCAATTAAATATTATAATAATAAAAATAATAACATTTGGATAATATATATATACATAAAAATTAATAAATAAACAAATAAATAAATAAATATATATATATATATATGTGAATATACAGAAAAAAGTATGTATTTTTATTTCCATTCCATTCACCAAAAAAAAAAAAGAAAATAATTTCTATATAATTTTTTAGTTCTCAAAATTAACAGTTAACGTGGGGAACTTTTGTTTTAATCTTTCTGTTATTTCATTTTTGACGTTGTGTGGTATATTTATTTCTTCACTTGAATTCTCCATATTTAGAAATTTCAAACAAACATAGTTGTTAATATTCTCCTTATTATTTACCAACTCTTTAATTACCACTTCTACTTCTAATAAATATTATAAAATGTAAAATATATTATATTATATAATATAATAATAATAATAATAATAATAATAAAGTTTAAAATATTGAAGATATTGAAATTTCATTATACATATTAAATATTATATCAATTCGTACATAAGAATGCATATATAATTACATGTAAAAATAAGAATAATGGATATTTAATATAAATAAATAAATATATATAAATATATATATATATATATATATATATATATAATACTTATATTTTTATAATTTTTTCTTTGATATAATTCTTACTTAAAAAATCCAAGTATGGTTTCAACTGACTTAAGCAGTTTTGAATATTTTGTTCATTAATTTCATCAAAGTTTGTGATGATTACATTGGGTTCTTGATTCTGTTCATTTCTAATATACATTTTTAATGTTTTCTTAATTACATGAGATACAGTTATACTATTGGAACTGCAGGTAACACAATTACCCAACAGTCTAATATATAAATCATTATTTTTTATATCTACTAATTCTACATCACCGTTATCTATTTGTAATTTAGGTCTTATTAAATTTAAAACCTTTTCCACATTTTCAGGATTTAATTCATAATATAAACCTTCATCATTTTCTGATGATAAAAATATTTGAAATGGTACTACATTCTTTTTATTTTTTACTATGTATGTTCTTTTTCCTAATATATTCAATGGAACCCTTAATATTTTATTTTTTAAAGGTTCGAAATTAGTTTGTATAAATAAAAGCTTTGCCTTGTCATATTTTAAGATACTAATGTTTTTCACATACACAAAAAAAAAATAGCAAATAAAAAGGACATTGAGAGATATACATTTCATCTTATTAAAGTACACATGTAAATAAACCATAAAAATGAACAAACAATATATATATATATATATATATATATATATATATATATATATATATATATATATATATATATATATGTATTCTGAAAAAAAAAAAAACAAAAAAATTAAAACACAAAAAATTATAAAAACAAATCAAACTGCTTAAACATAAAATTTAAGATAAATATATATATATATATATATATATATATATATATAATTTATTTATTCAATAAGAATTTTAATTGTAATATATACAATATATACAATATTTATATATATTTTATATATATTATAATACGTTACATATATGTTTAATATTTTCTTAATTTTACCTGAACCGTTCATAATTTTTTTTTTCCCTTATAATGTGTAAAAAAAAGAAATAAAAAATAAAAAAAAATATAAAATATATAAATTAATATCTTATATATATATATTATATGTATAATTATATTATTAAATAACTAATACCATTTCATATATATATATATATATATATATATATATATATATATATATTTGTAAATTTTTTTTTTTTTTATTATTATTTTTCTTTTGGTAGAAACCATTTTCTTAATTTTAATAAAATATTATATATCTATATAAAATATTCCTATAAAAAAATGAAGTAAAATAATATAAGTAGGCATCATTAATCTCTTGTGTTATTATAACATTTTCTTAAATTAGGAAAAGAAAAACAGTTACAGTATGATAAAAATATATAAAGAATATTTACGTACCGAAAACTACTTCAGCACAATATTTTCCTATATAATTTTACATCTTTATAATAAAGATAATTTCTTTAAAAAGAGAACAAATAAAATTAATTTATTTGGAAATTTGAAAAAGCCATTTTATTTAAATAAGAAAAAAGTGGTCATTGAAAACAAAGTAATAAAAAAAAAAAATCTAGTACTTCATTTTTCAACAAGTGAAATTAGTTACTTCTATTATCATTACTTTGTGTATATATTGTTGCCGAAATTAAAGTATTTGGATAATTCTGAAAAAAATGAAATTATACAAAATGTTTATTTAATAAATAACAATACGAACCAAGATGTTAAGGATTACATATACAATAAAATAAATCAAAATGAACGCAATATAATTTTTTGTAATAATTTGCTACCAGGACAAACTTTTAATTATACGAACACTCTAGGTATATTCTTAGAAAATAAATATTTCTTAGATTTACCTTTTAAAAATTGTAAGTCTACACATAATGTAAGAAATCATACATATTTAAAAAACAATAAACATAAGAATTGTATTATGTTAAAGAAGAAAAATTTTCATTTGAATATAAAGAATCAAAAAAATGTTATATATCCCAATACATTGTATATATCTTATTTTTTTAATAACGATTATCATAAACAATGTAGTATTAAATTAATTAAGAGAAATAAGCACTTAAATACATTGTTAAAATATAATAATATTATAAACGATATAAATAAGAACATACAATGGTTTAAGCATTATTCATTTTATAAATATTATACTGATGCATATATAAATTTCTTGAAATATCGAATGGATATATTTTATCAATATATGTATATTTTTGAAAAAAAAAAAAAAAAAAATTATATCCATACAAAAGGAAATAATAATGGTATTATATATTATTTTACTAAATATAAACATATTTTTTTAAATTCAAATATATTCTTTCATTTTATAAATAATCAAAATGTATATGTAGATTTTTCCAAAGGTGCTGATTTATATATAAAATTTTTGCAGTTACAAGAAAAAATATATAATTTATCATCAACTGTTAATCGAGATACTTTTTTATTGTCATCCAACAATGAAGATATTAATAATAAGACGAATTATAATAAACCAAATTTAATTAAAGAAATAAAAAGAAATATAAATATACACATTTGGACTAATGCTCAAAAGGAAGAATTTCATTACAGTTTAAAGAAAATTAAATTTAAGAAATTTTATAATTAAAAGCTTTTTTTTTTTTTTTTTTTTTATTCATTTATATATTAATAAAATGTAATTTTTTTTTATATATTATTCATATAATATATATATATATATATATATATATATTTTGTATTTATGTTTTTTTTGTTTTATTATTTTATTTTTATTTTTTTCTACTCTTTATAATATGAACAAAAAAAAAAAAATTATGACTAATTAAAAATATTTTGTTTCAAATTAAAGGATAATTTTTTTATATATAATAAATGAAAAAAGAAAAAAAACAAATAAAAAAAATATTATTAAATATATTCTTATAATACAATATATTATATTATATGTATATATTATAATATATATTTTATATTTACATATATAGAACATATATAATAAATTTTATGTATATTTTTTGTATATCCTAATATAAAGCTTATATTTTTAATTGTAGATAATAATAATAGTAATATATAAATTTTTTACCCCCCTTTTTTTCTTCTTCTATTGCCTTATAAAATTTGCGCATATAATGTAAAAAAAATATATATATATATATATATAATATATATATATATAATATATATATATAAGCCTATGATTTATGAAGAAAAATAATAAAATATGTTTTTTCATGAATATATTTCATATTAATAAATATTATATATATATATATGTATATGATTATTATAAAACTTTTTATATCAAATGGTTTTGTGTAAACGGTAATTATAATAATAAAAAAACATATAATTATAAATTTTGAATATACCATATATATAATAAAATATTAATATATTTTTATATATTTTTAATATATTTATTTATAATTAAAGGTATAAGAAAAAAATTTAATATAATATAAAACATTATACATATTTTTTTCTCCTTTGTTTTTTTATTTATAATTAATCTATATTTTGTAATTTTTGTTTATGCTTAATTATTTAATTTTTTTTTTTTTTTTTTTTTTATCTATATATTGTGTTATAAACATCTATGAAAATGAACAAATAATAAATATAAATATAAATATAAATATAAATATATATAAATATAAATATATATATATAGAGAGAGAGAACAAAAGTAATTATAGATTTATTTATTTTTTATTATTTTATTACTTTATTACTTTATTTTTATTATTATTTTTTTTTTTTTTTTTTTTTTGTTGTACTTTTTTGTTTGCATAAAAAGTATGATATACCTTAAAGGAGAAAATAAAATTATAAGTATAAATGAAGATGATATAAATGATGAGAATTATATTATAATAAAAAGCATCTTAAAAGATGAGAAGATTTGTATGAATGGTTGGATTAAAATATGTTTTATATTTTATGAAAAGAATTATTATAAATTATTTTTAGACTTGATTAAAGAAGGAGATATATTTTTTGAAGATTATAATAATAAGATATTTAATATATTATTGTTAGTATATAATTTAGAAAAAATAATAAATGTAAAAAATGAGAATAAAGAAGATGAATTAAAAATAAAATTAGAAAATTTACTAAATCAAATTGAGAAGAAGATAAAAGAAAAAAACGAAAATGATAATGAAAAAGAAAAATATAATTCAGATATTGAAAATAAACATATAAATATATCATTGAATAATACTTCAGAATGTGATAATAAAAATTATTATAATAAATATGATTATTTATCATATCTTATGATTAAAGGAATATATAATATTAATATGTATTTATATTTATTAAATAAATATGATAATAAATGTGGTACAAATCATTTATTTTCTTCATCAGTTATAAAAAAGACAATAGATGCTTCAATAAATGTAAATGGAAATGTTATTATAAATAATAATGAATTTACCAATCCTTTAAATTATTTAATTGATAGTATAAATATTTTTATTTTATTATTGAAAAAAAATAATTTTGATTTTATATCTTCAATATATTTATCTTTCGCCTTATGCTTAATTTATAAATTAGATGCTTGTATTCAATTTTCATCATATGTATTGATAAGAATTATACATTTCCAAAATTTTTTGAACGTATTATTAGAAAATTATAAGATTAAATATGTAGATAAATATAACAATGGAGATAATACAAGTATAAGAAATAATAATATAGAAGATGTGAAAGAGTTCAAAGATGAAAAAAAAAAAACAGTAAAAAAAAAAAAATTCTTTTTTTTTGGAACTACAGAAAATGAACAAGATAATATTATAAATAATAATTCAATTAAAAATAATTGTGATAATAATTTAGATAATACATATAAATGTATTGAAATAAAAAATTTATTGAATATATCATATAATATTAAATCTATATTAAAATATATTATTGGTATATGTTATTTAAAAAAAAAAAATTTCTCCATGGCTTCCTATTGTTTTACTTCATCCATAAAAATTGATAATAACAAATGTGCATATATATCAAACTCTTCTTTATTATTAATGAATTATGTGAATAAAATAATAGAGCATAATGATTTTATATATATTGATGAGTTCGATTTTTTAAAATACTCGAATAATTATTTATCCACAAATGATCATAATAATAATAATTTGGAAGATCATGAAAATGATGAGGAGAACAAAAAATATATAAAAATAGGAACACATCAAAATAATACTCATAATAATAATATTAATGTTAATAGAGATTACGAAGTTGTTGACATATCCAATGAAGGTTCAAAATTAGATAGCATGACACATAAGGAACAATTTTATCATGAAGAAAATATACAACATAAAGTAGAAAAAAATACAAAAAGTTATCAAACGGTTTCCATTAGTAATAATAATAATTTCATAAATCATTTAAGAAAAGTACATATGAAAGATATAATAAATTTAACCTTATTTTATTATTATAACTATTTAGAAGGTGGTATATTAAAATGTTCACAAAACTTAAATCTGTTATTAAACTGTAGTGATATATATATATTAGATAAAAATGATATATATGAATATGACGAATCTATCGAATCAGTTAATAATGAAAATATATTTGTAAAAAATAAAAAATGGAAAGATATATATTTAAATAATAATATAATTTCTTTATATTTTGATTTATGTGAAATATGGTTAATTCAAGGAAATTTTCGAGCAATACTTCTTTTGAAAATAATAAAACATAAAATAAATTTTAATTATATAAACAAAAAATCTTTAAGTAAATATTATTTTTTAATTGGTATATATTATCATATATTACAGAATATTAAAAAAGCTTTAATGTATTATCATAAAAGCTTTCTTATATATAAAAATAATATAAGCAGATATTATTATACAATATGTTGTATACATTTAAAAAAATATAATAAAGCAAAAAGCAATTTAATATATTTATATAAAAAGTGTAGAAATGCGTATGTTATTAAATTATATATTTATTTTTTTGTACATACATCGAATATATATTTGAATTATAATGTACTAAATAAGGAGACAATAAAAAAAAAAGAAATCAACAAGAGGGAAAATAAAAATGATATAAGTAGAAATGATATGCATAAAAATGATGCCCATAAAAATGATACTCACAAAAATGATACTCACAAAAATGATACTCACAAAAATGATACTCACAAAAATGATACTCACAAAAATGATACCCATATGAATGAGCAAACAAGCGATTATGTAAGTTACCATATAGATAACAAATTCTGTAAAAGCAATAGAAGTCAACATGTAAAAATTCTACACAAAGTGTTACTTAATATGGTAGAAATTATTAATAAAAATGAAATGATATTTGATAATAATTTAGATATAATTTTATTAAAAGCTAAAATTTATGAATTGTTAATAACAAAATATAGTAATGAATATATTGAAAGCTATTTTAAATTATTAGATGATGTATATGAAGTAAAATATTTTTTTACTATAAAAAATAAATCCCCTAAATTATCCTTAGAATTAATTAATAATTATATCGTATCTATGTTTTACTGTAATTATAAGGAAAAAAGTTTAGAATTGATAGAATTATTAAAAGATGAAATATTTTGTAAGATAAAGAGATTTCATAAATATTTTACACACGTTATATTATGTAAGGGTAAATCATTCTTATGTAATATGGACAATCTTTTAAACAAAGACAAATTATACAATGCAACAACAAAGAAAGAGGAGAACCACATTCACCATGATAAAAATAATAAGAGAAAAAGTAATTGTGATAATACAACTATTGATCATAATAATAAACGAAGAAAAAATGAAATACATGATAAAGATTTAAAAAGTGACGAACAAAATTGTTATGATGAAAAGAAAAAAGATGAAATAGACATAAATGAAAAAATACATTTTCATGAGAATATTATAAATTCAATAAATGGATCCAAATTAAAATGTAAAGAAATGCTTAAAAAAAATATTAAAAAATTAAAATATATTAAAGATATATTAAGATATCATCGTATATTTGAAATACAAAATAATATAATAAATATAAAAAACCATAATATGATAAAAAAAAAAAATACTCTTGAAATATATAATAAAACCATGAAAAATGAAAGATATATAAATCTTATAAATTATCTAAAAAAGGTATACATAACAATTTGCTTTAACAACATAATGTTATTAGAAATTGTTGGGTATAAATATATAAGTATAAATATGTATAAAATATTTACAGAAATATATATAAATTATGAAAGTGCTTTTATAAGATTAGCAAATATATATATAAAAAACAAAAACTTTTTAAAAGCTAAACAAATTATAGATAGTGGATTAGAAAAGAATCCCAGTTCTATAAAATTACATTTATTAAAATCATATATGCATTTTAAAAGAAAACATTATGATTATAGCATATATACATTGGAAAAGTTAAAAAGAGAAGATGAAAATAAAAATATAAATAAAAATAATCTCAATAATAATGATAGTATTTTAATTAATACATACATATCTATAATTAAGTTTCATAAAATAAAAGAATGCAAAAGCAAAGGAGAAAAAAATTCTATAATAAACGAAATATATAATAAAATACAACTATTATTAGAAAAAAAAAGTAATTATTTTATAGCTAATTTAATTGGAGTCCTATTGAATATAAATAATAAATATGATATAGCTTATGAATCCTTTCAAATAATAATTGACTCATATGAAAAATTATCTTTCTATTATATATCAAGTATAAAAAATATTATTTATCTTATGTTTAATCATTTAATAAGAAATAATCTTATAATAAATAATAAATTATTTCTCAATAAATTAAATTTATTTTTTAATCTAAGTATCAAATACGGACTTAACGATAAAAAAATTTATTTGTGTTATTCAAATTATTTACATGTTATGGAAAAATATGATGACGCTATTAATTTATTATACTTTTGTTATAAGAAATGGCCTTATGATATTTCCATATTAAATTCATTAATTATAATTATTGATTCTTGTGTATCCAAATATTTGAGTTATGAATATGTAGATCTAAAAAATATTTTTTTCATGAAAGGATTAATACATTTTTCTTTTCAAGTGATATATACATTATTATATCTTAAGCATTTTACTACAACAGCTCCTTTATTATCATCAGGTAATGTATATGATATGTACAATGGAGGAAACGTAATTTTTCTATATATGTGTACACATTTGTGGAATATATATATATATATATATATATATATGTATATTTTTATTATTTTTTTTTTCTAGATGAAAAGTATAATTACTATAAGGAAGAAGATTACATCATTGAGATAAAAAAAAAGAACTTGGAAATTTTGGCTAGCAGGAAATATTTAATATCCACATATAAAAAGTTTGAAGAAAAAATCAAGCCATATATAGAAAGCAGCTTACCAACTATGTTAAAGCAAAAGAAATTATATGAGATGAAGAAAGTTAATATACAAAAGAAAATCTATGAAGAAAAGAAAAGGAAAGAAATGAATTTAGAAATGATGAAATTAAAAAGTGAAGAAAAATTGCATGAAGAATTATTAAGAGATGTTAATGAAATAACATATCACATATCTGATAAAATAAATGTAAGTGAACAAAGAGATAATTCTTTTTATATTAATGATCACCAAAATGATATAATACAAGAAACAGATGAAATTCAATTAGATAGTATTATACATACACCTTCAAATAAAAATATTATCGATGTAGAAGAGGAAAATTTATCTTTTCAAGAATCACCTAATTATGAATCATCAGACAATAGTTCTGATTTATTTGAAGAACCAAGTCCAAAAAAGAGAAAAAAGGTTATTGATTAAAAATGATATACTGGGGAATGTACATATATATATATATATATATATATATTGGAAATGTTAGAAATATTTGATTCCTTTTTTTTTATTTTTTTTGTAATTTATAAAACTATTATATCATATTTTATATATTTTTAAAATTTTTTTTATTGTGAAGATTAGTTTAAAATAAAAATTTTAAAACTTATTAAAAAAAAATAAAATATAATATATGTGTATATAATGTTTATATATCCACATACATATAAAATTATACAATGGGTACAAAAAAAAAAAAAAAAAAATATGTATATGAGGTAGGCAACTAAACAATACCATCATGCACATAAACACTTAATTGTAATTCATCCTTTTGCAAATCAAGTTCATCGAATTTACAAAAATTATAACAATTCTGATAATATTCTTTTGACAAATAAGTAAAAGGTCCTCTAACAATACCATTAAGAGAAAAGCATATATATTCATCAAGTAAGGAATATTTTTCAAGTTGTTTCAAGCCAATACTTACATAGCTAAGAAGTGTTAAAAAAATATAAATGAAATATAAAAATAAATATATTATATATATATATATATATATATATATATATATATATATGTGTGTATACACGTTATTTGAATGGTTCATTTTATTTCTTTATTTTTTATTTTCCCGATATTATTTAAACTTTAATTTATGTGTATATGACATATCACAACTTTAATGGGTTATAGTATAATACTGTCCTTTATGATTTTTTTTTTTTTTTTAAACTTACTTTTTTTTTGAGGACTTATGTCCATCTATCCATATTTTCAACTTGAATGATTTTTTCCCTGCAAATGTAAAGGCGGAAGTAGTCAAAGGAATGTTTCCCATTTCTCTGAATCTCCAAAATAATTTCTAAAAAATAAAATGTAAATATAACATAAGTGTAATGAATTTAAGAGGAAGCATATATATAAATATCAATATATATATGTGAAAATATTTTTATGTGTGTATAATTTTCTTATATACCTCTTGAACATTCCTTATTGTCCATATAACCTTATAATTATGTATATGAAGTGAATCAACCTTGTTTATATTACTGATTGTAAAGGCATCTGTGATTTTTTTTTTCAAAGTATAATCTTTGTCTATATTCATATATAAATACTTATTATTATTCATATTAATATAATATTCTAAATAATGATTCATTTTTATTTTATCATCTGTGATTTTATCATACTTTTGCATTATATCATCTATTTTGATAAGGTCATATTTGGTTTTATTATGAACATTGTTTTTATATTTATATAAATAATAATATATTAAATTTAAAATTTTAGACTTGTTATATTTTTCTATATGATCTATTTGAAAGAAGTTATAGAAATTATAAAAATTAAATAATGGCATATTTACAAAAACATTTTTTAAAGAATCTCTTCTTAATATATATTTATCTTTTAATTGTTTGTTTAATATATATTCATGAATAGTATCTATAGAAACTTTTTTTTTATATGTATATACTTTTCTATTATATTTTCCAATATGCATATTTTTTTTCAATTTTTTTAATTTTTTTTTTTTTGTTCTTTTCCCTTCTTCATTTTTACTTAATATTTCTGCATCCTTATTTTCTACATTTTCTAAATCATTATATTTATCATCCTCAGCATTTTTATTATTCATTATATCCCTGTCACTTGTTATATTTTCCTGTTCTTGTAATATATATTTTTCTTGTTCATTTTCTTCCTTTTTCTCTCCTAATAATATATTGTCCTTTTTTTTCCCCTCATTAAAAAATTGATCATTTTCTTTCATATTAATATCAGGATTATTATTAAATAAATTATTTGATGAATTATTCATGTTCTCTTCAATATAATCAAATACAGAATATTTTTTTTTATCATCGAAAATGTTTTCTTCTTTTCCTTCATTTTTTCTTTTAAGTTTATAGAATTTAAGTAATTTCCTTCTTGCTAGTTTTTTGTTCACTTTCTTTTTTGGTTCTTCATCTTGTTTAATCTTTTTTTTCTTCTTCTTTTTCTTTTTTCTTCTTACATGACCAGGAATACTTTTGACCATTGATTGATCTTTTAACTTTCTAAAAATTAAATTAAGTTCAAAGTTGGAAAGTTTCTTAACTGGATCAATAATGTTGATATTTTTTATATAATTATTTTTATTTAAAAAGAAAAAACAATTATTTTTCCTTCCAAAGTAATTATGAGTAAAACAAAAATAGCATATAAACGTGTTAATATAAAATAAAAGAACCAAATTAATAACACATTTTTTCAAATCCATTTATATGTATACGAACATATAAATATAATGTATTATTTTGTTTGTTTTTTTTCTTTTTCTATTTCTTTCTTTTTTCATCTATTTAAGTAATAATATAAATGTTTTATCCAATTAATGGCTATATGATGACAAAACTTTTATAAATTTCAAAAAAAAAAAAAAAAAAAAAAAAAGGAATTAATTATAAAATAAGGGTAATAAGAATGTTTTCATTTTTTTTTTTTTTTTTAAATTATGCATAAAATAAATAAAAAAAATTATCATAAAAGGAGTATGAATGACAAAACAAAATAAAACAAAATAAAATAAAATTAAATTAAATTAAATTAATATTTAAAGCTATATAAAATATACATTTATTAATTTTTATTATTTTTTTTTTTTAAATGAAAAAAAAAAAAAAACTTAAAAGTACACAAATAGGGTATTATAATAAAATATGTATATTATAATATATATATATATATTATATTATATTATATCATATCATATTGTATAATATTAGAGATACATTTTTTTTCTATTAACTTTCATGTCAGGTCGAATTACAAATTCGTACATTTTCTCCTTATCATTAATTAGCCCATCCTGCAAAAAATAACATTAAATAAATAAAAAAAAATATGTATATTATATATATATATATATATATATATATATATATTATATATATATATATATGTAAATAAGTTGATCTTTAAAAAAAACAATAATAATAAATAAATATAAAATGAATAAATTAAACACAATATTTAACATCTTAACAATATATATTATTCTTAATATGTGTGTAACAAAAACAAAAAAAAAAAAGTGTACCTTAAGACTTAGTAGTTGTAGGGTAAATCCTGGACCTATTTCACTCAAATTACATTTATCCTTATCAACAAAATTATATCTATAAAAAAAAAAATACGTGTATATATATATATATATATATATATATATGTATGTATGATATGACCTTAAAAAAAAATACGCATTTTTTTTTTTTTTTTCCAATATAAACTTACTTATAATGACGAAAAAATATAAAATCTCTTTGATTATAAAACACTACAACTTTTTGTGATTTATATTCTGGCTTGAATGGTACTAGCGTATGTAACTGTCTCTTAATTCTCTCTCCGATAAACGTATTAAAATTTGTTATATACACTTCTGGAGCTAGAGTTGTTATTTCGATATTAGATTTTTGTTTATGGGCATAAAAGATATTGCTTAAAGAATATTTGGAAGTGGGGCCATTTGGTAATGTACATATGAACATATTTTTTGGGTGATGATCAATACCTTCTTCAACTAATATAAAAGTAGAAAATTGATTTTCTATAGAATTGCTAAGTAGGTATTCTATAGAATGATCTAATCTTGGTTCATAAAATATATGAGGAAATGTTAATGATAATTCTTTCATAAATAATATTGTATTTTTTGAAGGTCTTTTTATTGATGTTATAATTATATTGGGTTCTTTTTGATTTTTAAAATAATCACTAAATTCATCTATACAATTTTCATTTAATAGAAATTTTTCATTCTCTAAAGATATTTTATTGTCATCAAATATTGATAACCTTTCAATTGTCTTAGGTAACTTTTTTTCAACTGGAATATTTAAAGCTTTTTTATTTCTTATCTCCTCTTTCTTTTGTTTACGTAATACTAATTTTTTAATATATGCCTTACCTTTTAAAGCATTTCTTCTATTCTTATTTTTCACAAATCTTGATATTGTATTATACTTCTCAATGTCAATATTTTCTATCTCCCCTATGGAGAAACGTTTCTCCTTGGTCATATATCTTAACTTTTTCTTTTCTTTCTTATTCATTATTTTACAATGAAAAGGTTTATATATATTTATGTATTTTATTACATATCGTTTATAAGAATTCTTTTAAAATGTCTCCTTAATATAAACATATGTATTTTACATAAAATTACTCAAAATAAACATATACTTTATTTAATATATTCACTTAAGTTCATGTGAATATTTATGCAATAGAAAAATATCTAAAATAATATAATACTATATTATATAATCTACATATATGTCAAATGTAGAAATAATAATTATCAATTCCACAAAATAATAATAACGTTTATAAAAATAAAAATATTATATTATATCGCATTATTAGATAAACGGATGAAAAGGAGTTAAGCATACCTCTTTTGCCAAAAAAAGAAAAAAAAAAAAAAAGGCAACTTTTAACATGTTCAGATTAAATACATTTATTCATTATATAAATATATAAATATATATATATTAAAAAGTAATAAATAATAAAATTTTCATATAATAATTTTATTATTTTTACAAAATATTACGCCTTTTCCAGAAATTTTCACTTATATATATATATATATATATATATTTTTTTTTTTTTAATGAATGTTGAAAAAAAAATTATAAAAAAAAAAACAGCACAATTTTATAAAAATTCGAAGCAATATTATAAATATGGGTCATGAATAGTTTTATATATATACATAATATATTATATATATGTATATATTTAAATGGGTAGTATATATATATATATATATATATATAATATAAATATATTTTTTATTTTATTTTATTTTATTTTTCCTGGTAAAATATTATGTTGCTCTATTAAAAACAAAAAAAAAAAAAGTTCATATAAAATTTATTATATATTTTTAAATAATCATTGATTAATCTTATGAATGAAAAATATATAATAAATATATAAATTGTTTTTAATAATAATTAAAGAAAATTAATTAGCAAGGAAAGAGATATAATATATTAATTATAATGTATTACTTATCAATTAGGAGAAATTAGAAAAAAAAAAATATATATATATATTATATATATATAAAGAACATATATTATTTGTATTTATAACATATACATATATACAATATATGCCAAATATATTTATATATATATACATAAATTAATTTAAAGAGTTTATAAAAACAAAATGCTTAACCTCAGTAGCTTATTAATATCCAAGAAAAATATCAAAGATGATGGGAATAATACCTCAGAAAATGAGGTAGGCGGAAATAATGATGTTTCATCTGTAAATAATGATTGCGTTAAAATTAAATTAATTAATATGCAGGATTATAAAACAAAAAAATTGTTAGATGAACGTAAGAATGTAAATGTTTGGAGTGCAAATAATAAAAAAGATAATGATAAGAAAGAAAAGAAAAAAGAGAAAAAAAAAGAACAACCAAAGAAAAAAGAATCAGTAGTGAACAAGCCAAAAGTAGTAAATGAAAATGATATAAAAAAAACTGAAAATAAAGATATAGAAGATAAAAATGTAGCTCCTAAAAAATTATTTGTACCCTCCGCAATTAAACAACAACAACAGAAAGAAGCTTTAAAAAATAAACAAGCTCCTAAAAAAGAAGAAGAATTATTCCCCGATTTAATACAATCAAAAAAATCTAACAAAAATGAAAAAGATAAGAAAAAAACACAGCCCGCAAAAAAAAGTAAAAAAGAAAAAGTAGATAAAAAACAACAAGAACCTGCGAAAGAACAAGAAAATCAATTTCCACAAATTGAAGAAATTGAAAAAATTCATTTTAACATTTTTGATTTTATTGATATGGAAAAAAAAACATACGAACATATAGTTAGAAATTCAGAAAAGGTATTAGAGAAATATAAAAACAGAAGTAAATTTGTAGATTCAACTATTATGTGTAACTAAAGCAGTGGAAAATATACCTCACATATATATATATATTTATGTGGACAATTAATATATTTTTTTTTTTTTTTAATGAATACTTTTATATATGTTTATTCCTACACAAAATTTGTTTTGTTCATTATACAAAATTACCTTTTTGAATTTATAACTTTTTTATAAACTTTTATATTTTTTTTTAAATGTAACATTATATGTATATGTTATATATATTTTTAAAATAGAATCTAGCTCTCACTTCTGAGATGTTTACTTATAATCATAAATATATATAATATATATAATATATACAACATATATATTCCTCTTTTTTCTTTTTTTTTTTAATTTGTATGATCATTTAAAAATATATAATATATTTAAGTGCTTATGAATAAGTAAATAAAAAAAATATAATACACAAAAATTAAATTTTTAAATTAAAAATATTGATAAGTGTCTGTCTTTTTTTCATTATTTCTTTAATGACTACTATATAATAAAATATAATATATATATATATATATATATATAATAGATATGCTTCTAAAAAATGCGGACGAAATAAACATATATACATTATATATATATATATATATATTATATTCGTATAAGTGAAAAAGGGATACATATATCATATGTCCTAATTATGTGTATACACTTTTATATTAATGTGAATATTGTAACTTTATTACAAGTATGCATTTAAGAAAAACAAAATAATAAATAAATAAGTTATAAATTATAAAATAAATAAAATTAACTTATAAGAGAAAAAAAAAAAATGAAATCCAATTTAGAAAAAAAGAAAAAAAAAAAAGTTCAAGGTACTACAGGGGATATAAAAGTTACATCAACAGAAGATGCAGAAAACGACAAAAGGAAAGCATCAATAAAAAATAATGTAGTAAAAGATAAATATAAAAATATCTGTGTATATATTTATTTTTGGATGTATGCATGTATATACATATATATATATATATATTATATACTTCCCTTTATGTAGAAAAACGAGACGTTCAGTAGATTTTTATTTCCAAAGAATCCAAGGGCATTTACTAACCTTATAGAATATTCTTTCTCAAATGAACAATTTGTAACAGTAGAAAATATTGACCACACCGTTTTCCATCTAGATATAAAATCGTTAGAAAAAAAAAAAAAATAAAACATATATATGTATATATTTAAAAATATACAAAAAATAATATATATGTACCTGTTTATAATATAGCTGTTTGGTAAGGAAGGACAGTAATGAAGGAAAGAAACAAATCGAATTAATAAAAAAAAAAATTGAAAAAGCAAATGCTTTTACTCTTCTAAAAGATAACGGTTAATTAGATACCTAGAAAATATATCATATTAATATATACATATATATTTATATACATATATATACATAAATAAATATATATATATATATATATATATATATATAATCATTTAATTTGGTAGATTACATTTATCATAAACCTAAAAATTGTTTTGATTATATTGATAGATATTCCCAAACAGTGCCAAGATCATTTAAGTACAAAAAAATATAATTTATTTTTTCTTCTCCATATTACAAAAAATGGGAAAAAATAAAAATATAACATAATATAATATTCTTTCCTTTCTTTCTTTTTTTTTTTTTTAAGAGATGAATGTACTAAAACTGAACCACAAGAAATAAACGAAATATGTGACACAGGTTGGAATAATAAAATATATACATATATATGTATATTTCGCATTCTTCGGATTTCATTTTTTTATATTTTTTTTCTTTAGTTTCACAGTCAATAATATACGATGCCTATCTGCACGAATTTCAAAAAATTTCTAACGGAACAGACGGAAATGTAATAAATAAAAAGAAAAAATATATAATTGAATATATATATATACATATATATATAATTATATTTTTATTTATATTTATGTATATATATTCTTTTTTAGGACAAGGAAAAATATAATAATGATAAGAAAGACAATGATGATAAAACCAAAAAGAATAATTCTTTAAGCATGGGCTTACTTTCTGATCATGCATCAAGTTCGTATTCAGGAGGATACTCAGACGATGACAAAATAGGGGGTATATTATTTTCTTCCGCTTCTTCATGTAGTAACAAAACAGATATGTTTAGTGATAATGATGAATTTGAGAATAATATGGAGAACTATGAAGATGCTAGTGATGATTATATAGATTATGATGATAATAATTATGAAGATTATGATGATAATGATGATAATAATGATAGTGATAATTATAATGATGGTAATATTGATGATTATGATAAAAATGTAGAAATAAATAAAACTAGTATAAAAAATGAACAAGATAATTATGATAGTAATATAATTGAAGAATATCATAAAGAACAGGAATATAAAGATTGTTCATACCTAGATGAAAAATTAAAGAAAAATAAAAACCATTTAGATAAATTAAATAAAAATAACGAGATAAGAAAAACAAAACAAATGAGAAAAGGAGACCAAAAAAAAAGAATAAAAAAAGAATCAATTAGTGGAAAACATGAATTATATTTTATAAATTATAAAGATATTAATGAACAAAAACATAAACAATTAAATTTTATATATCATGATAATAATATAAAAAAGAATGATAAAAAAATATTATATAAAAAGAATTTTTTAAAAACATTAAAATTAATGGATAGAATATATAATAAAAATAATGAAGAAGAAATATATTTATGCTATAAAAATAAAAATAATAAAAATATTTTAACAAAATTATGGATTTTTTCATTAAATACATATCAATTAGTTGTAACCGATATAAAATTTCATCCATTGTATGAGGATTTATTTGCTATATCATTTAAAAATAATGATTTTAAAATAAATATGGGAATATTATGTTGTTTTACATTTAAAAATACAAAAAATCCTGAACATTTTCTTAAGACAAATTTTCATATACATTCTATTGAATGGTCTAGTATAAATACATCTATAATAATTGTTGGTTTGTCTAATGGAAATATATGTATATATGATTTAAAAAAAAATAAAAAAGAATGTTTAATTTTTGAAAGTAATTTTAAAGAATTATATAATAGAGATATTATTTCACAAATTATATTTCATCCTCAAATAAAAATATTTTATTCTGTTTCATATGATGGATATATATATCAATGGAAATATAACCATAAGTTTACAGTCGGAGAAAAATTATTAACCTTAGAAAAAGATATTGATGATTATAATAATACATTAAATATAATACATACACAATCAATTACATGTATAGATTTTAATCCTTTTAAAATCAATTTATTCCTTATAGGAACTAATAAAGGAAAAATATATCTATACTCAAGTACATATTCAGATCATTACTTAAATATATATAATGAACATACTATGTCTATAAATTCTTTATCTTATAACAAATTTAAAAGGGACATTTTCATATCTTCCTCTTATGACTGGACAATAAGAATATGGACTCAAAACAGGAAAACATCCTTAATAATATTTGACATCAAGGAGGTACAAAAATAAATAAATAAATAAATATAGGTATATATACATATATGTGTGTATTAAATAATTTTATGTATTATTATATTATAAACAAATATTTTATTTAATTTTATTTTATTTAATTTTATTTTATTTAATTTTATTTAATTTTATTTTATTTAATTTTATTTAATTTTATTTTATTTAATTTTATTATATTTAATTTTATTTTAGTGTGTATATGATGTTAAGTGGTCTCCTTCTTTATCCACCTGCTTTTTTGTTATAAGTTCCAATGGAACAGGCAAATTGCACATATACGATTTAAGCATAGACATTAATAAAGAAATAATTTGTGAAATTATAACAAAAAAAAGGAAATTAAGAAAACTGTGTGTAAATAAATTTAATGAAGTTATTTTAATAGGAGAAGAAAATGGATACATTTATTCATATAAAATATCTTATTCATTTAATCCGTATTATATGGATTATTTAAAAGGTAAGCGTAATGAATACTTTCAAATCCAAATTATGGATTCCTTCTTAAGCAAAGTCAAATGAAACCAAAAAATTAAATATGCCCATATATATATATATATATGTTAATGTTTATATAATATATATTATATGTACAAAGAAATATATACCACGTTTAACCGTATTGATTATAATTAAAATTAATCTTAAGAAGATTATTAATATATACATATAATAATAATTATTATTATTGTCACTTTTATTATTATTATTTTTTTTTAACGTAATAAATCCTTTGTTCAAAAGTGTCAAACTTAAAAAAATAAGATAAATAAATAAATAAATATATATATATATTATACCTTCTCATTCATATATATACACATTTATATTTTTATTTTCACAATACATAAATTCCATGCAATCATATATATATATATATATATATATATTTTTTTTTTTTTTTTATTATCCTTATTACAATAAAATATATATAAATTAATATTATTCTTAAACAAATAGTACTATATTTTCTTATGACTTTAAATATACTTATACTCATAAATTGATATGAATCCTCATACACTTTATAAATTAACATACGACAATATGTACACATATATGTATATATTTATATATATATATATATATATATATATATATGTATATATACATGATAAAATACGTTATAGATAAAATATTTTTTAAATCAAAGAATTTTGTTAGATTTACGAAAAAAAAAAAAAAAAAAAAGCTTCATTATTTTATTTTTTTTTTTTTATGAGATGTAATATAACAATGTGCTTTTAAAAAAAAAAAAAAAATATTTGTTTCAATACTATTCCGTTTTATTTTGCTTATTTTATATGTGAGAGAATTATATATATATATATATATATATATATATATATATAATTATTTAAGCATTTTGATGTAATAAAAGTAAGTACAATATTTTATATATATGTAGAACAATAAAAATGGAACCCTATGAACGTTATATAAAATAAATAACTTATATAATAAAAACACTTCTTCAAATATTTAACCACGCTTATATTTTTTTAAACGGTGAAATATAAAAAATAAATAATATATATATATATATATAATATACATATCTTTATATTGATGTATTCATGGGAATTCAAAAAATATATTTTCTAAAATAAAAATGATATAAAATATTTTTACGTTTTTTTTTTTTTTTTAACAATATATTCTAAAATTTTTATTTATAATACGATATAAATAATATATAATATTTTTATATAAAAGAAAAGAGCATGACTAATATATGTTTTATTATTCTAACATAAATTAAAAAATATATAAATAATATATATATTATAATATATATAAATATATATATATATATAATATATATATATATGTATATTATATATATATATATATATATATATATATATATATTATGATATATGTATTTTAAAATTAAAAGTATAATTGGCCATGTACTTCTATTCAAAAGTATATATAAACAATTGAGTATATCCCTTAAAAAAATATATATTTTGTGTTTAATACTTATGTATATAAAAATATATATATATATATATATATATATATATATATAATAATTATTATGTTTATATGAAATAACAATACATAAAAATAAAAAAAAAATTATATTATAATATATATATATATTATATATATATTTCATTTATTTTATTTACATTATTTCTTATGTAGTTCTTTATTAATTTAAAAAAACTGAAATGTTTTTTTTTTTTCCTCATTAATTTTTATATATAGAGAAAAAATGAAAAAATAAAAAAAATAAACATTTGTATTTTCTTCAAATATAAAATAAGTATGTATTTATAAAAAAATATCAAGAAAAAAAAAATAATATAGTTAAAAATAATATGTATATGAATAACATTTAAGAGAATATATGTATTATTTTATTATTATATAATAATATATAATATATATATATAGATTTAATATTATTGTTATAAATTTATATATGTATGCTTATATTTTTTACAAATTTTTTTTTTTTCTTTTTTTAATTTATAATTGAATTATTTATTTTAAAATTTGTTGAGAACTATAACAGCTTTTTTTTATGTAACAGTATATTGATAAATAAAGAAATAAAGAAGTACATATAAATAATATATTGTAACATATATAAATATAAAAAAATAAATATATATATATATATATATATAAGATTAATTAGGAAAATTAAAATATATTATAATATATATATATATATATAATTGAACATTATTCCATACCCACTATAAGAATAATATAAACAATGGCCGAAGAAAGGAATACAATAAAGATAAAAATAAAAAGCATAAACAATGAAGAATATGAATTAAATGTAAAAGACGATATGAATATAGAAGAATTAAAAAGTATAATTGCTGAAAAGAGAAATGTTAATATAAATGATATAAGATTAATTTATCAAGGACAATGTTTATTAAATGAAAAAAAATTATATGATTATAATATACAAAATGATCATATAATACATTTAGTTGTTAGAAAAAAGGATAATAATACAAACAATAATAATAATAATAATAATAGTAATGCAGAACATGTTAATGATAATATGAGCAATAATAGGACTTATGAACATGTAAATGAACCATTAAATTTTAATTTCATACCTAATATGAATCAGCCAAATAATGGAAACCAAGCAAATAATAATATACCAAACAATTCATCTATACCATTTTATTTTACGCATATGAGGTTATCAAGAAATGATAATATGGAAAATGATTTAATGGGACAAAATAATATATGTTCATTATTAAATGATATTATGAGTCAAGTTAATATAAGCCCAAATTTTATTTATGGAGCAGCAGCTGCCGCAGCAACCAGTGCAGCAAATGCCCATGAAAATATATTTACTAATATGATGAACCAGAATATGGCAGATATGAATATGAATGCTAATCAGAGAAGGGAAAACACTGGAGAAAAAAATAATACAGCAAATATTAATAATAATAATAATAATAATAATAATAATAATAATAGTGGTTATAGTAATACTAGTGCTCATAATAACAATAGTGGTCATAATAATAATAGTGCTCATAATAACAATAGTGTTCATAATAATAATTGTGCTCATAATAATAATAGTGGTCATCATAATAATAATGAAGAAGAAAAGAACCAACATAAACAAAATACAGGAGGATCACTAAATAAGGATAGTCATGGAAGTAGCAATAGTACATCCAATTTTAATCAAAATGGAAGGAAAGATAGTAAACAAAGAAATGTAAAAGAGGAAGAAGATATAGAAGAAGAAAAATCTTTCAATCAACGAGATTATTATAAAGATAACAAAAATGATACAAAAATTTATGATGAAGAACAAGATGATAAACACAAAAATAATTTTCATAATAAGAACTCAATTGACATGCATAGAAACAAATATGATAGAGATGATACAAAGTATGAAAGTGATGAAAAAAAATATAAAAGTGATGAGAAAAAATTAGAAAGTTATGATGAAAAAGAAGATTTAGAAAAAAAACAGAAAAGGAATAATAAGGTTAATGATAAAAAAATATATCACAAAAATGAGATACATGGAAAACATGAATATAATTCGAATAATTCTGGAAGTAGCTCAGATGGGAAAAAATCAAATAGTTCATATTCAGATTTGTATACTAGTAATAATGAAGATGAAGAAAATGAACAAGAAAATAAAAAATATAATGATCTGAAAAATAAAAACAAAAAAAAAATCACAAATAAACATAAAAAGAAAAAATATTATGATTCCAATAGTAGTATATCTCATAATGAAGATGCTTTTGTTGAAAGAATTAGAAGAGATGATAGATTTAGAAATGAATATGATAATTTGTTAGAACCAACTTTTCATTATCCATATATGTATAATATGAACCCAATGAATCATGTAAATAATATGAATATGGTAAGTCCATATCAAGCACCAAATAATTTTGTTCATAATAATAATTTCAGCAAACATACTTATCCATTCCTAGGAGCTCCTACAATAATAAAAGGCTTGAAAAATGAAAGGAATAAAAAGAAAAGAAGTAAACATATTTATCAAAGAGATAATGTGAGCGAAACATGTGATAATGTGAAGGATATTAAATTAGAGGATTATTTAAAAAGTAAAGAGATGAAAGAAAAGAAAAAAAATGAAAAAAAAAGCAAAGAGAAAAATGAAAACAAGAAAAAAGATAGTATTAAAGATAATATGAAAAATAAAAAATATAAAGAACATTTTACGAAAAATTTATACAATAACAATACAATAGATCTTAATAATAGTAATAATATATATAATCCAAATATAGCTACATCAAAAAATATTGTGGATATGTCGAATTTAATAAAAAATTCGAATGAATGTTATTCTGGAGGTATAGAAGATAGCTATTTTTCAAAAAATAATTATGCTAATATTGTACCATTTAATGATATAGAAAGAAATAATCAATTGATTAGAAACGATTCTTTAAGAAGAAATTCAAGAATTGTTTTTAATGATGAAAATATAGAAGATGCAGACTATTTATCATCAGAAAACTCTGTGTCTGCAAATATGAGATCTATACAAATGACTAGTAATAATAGAAGAAATAGTGCTATAAGAAGAAGTCATATGAAATGTTTAAATGATATTAACGATTCTGAATATAACAATGTTGAAATAAATATTCCTTGGAGAGTTATAGAACAGTTATTATTATTATTAGAAGAAGAAACAGGATATAGAAGACCAGATTTATCATCTTATATACATTCCTATTATAATTCTAATTCTATATATGTATTTTTTTATTTATTTGTGCATATTAATAATATAATTAATAGTATTATAATACAATTTAATCATGCAAATATACTTAATAATGATATAACCATGTCATCTTTTTCAAGAATTAGTTTAATATTATCCTTAGCATCGGTTATATTTTCCAAATTATCAAATTTTTTCTATGTTTTTTATGATAATTTCTATTATCCAAATTTTTCGAATTCATATAATAGGTATCCAGGATCTATAAATCATGAATACTTGAGACAAATAAGAAATTTGTATTTTTCTAATAACAATAATAATCATATGCATATTAATAATAATTTGCATAATAATATGAATACTAATTTTTATAGTTATAATCAGGATCCTATATATAGAAATAATAATATGCATGGTACTAATCAACCTATTAATAATAACAATAATAATTATTATTATGCTAATCGATTTTTTAGAAATAGCACATATCATAATAGTACTAGTAATATGAATATAAATGCTGATATGTATAGTAGTACAAATAATGTTAATAATAATATGAATAGAAATAATTATTATCCTCTACCATATGATATGAGAAATAGCGCCAACCGTACCAACTTACAGCAAGAATTTGAAGATTATTATAAAAACTTTTTACCATACGTTTCTGATAATAAAAATATGATACTTAGAAAAGATTATTCAGTCAGTCATAAAGAAGGAGGAAATAATTATAATATGAATGGAAAAGAAGATAATTATAGAAGTAGTAGAGCTCACAAATTATCAAATAATGATAATTATATGGAAAGATATAAAGCACGAGGTAAACAAAGCATGAATGATAACAACAATGAAAATGATAATAACAATGAATATAATAATAATAATAATATTAATGAATATGATAATAATGAACATATTAATAATAATGATTATAATAATAATAATAATAATAATAACCCTTTTACACAATTAGATAAACAAGGAGGAAAAGATTTAGCATATAAAAACCATAAAAAAACAAATGATGAAAATGATAAAGAAAAAAGAAAAAAGAATCAACATAAAAAAAAAAGTTCAAATGAAAATAATTTATTTAAAGATACTAATTCTTATAAAAGCAAAAGCGCTAGCCATAGTTTTAGTGATGCAACAAGTAGTCATCAAGAAAAACAAGAAAAAAAGAAGAACCTACTTAATGAAAATGCATCAAATAAATTAAATGAAAATAGTGGTAACAATGAAGAACATCTACAAAATGAAGATAATAATATGTCTAGTCAAGATAACGAAATAATTCATGATAATAAAAACGATACAAATGTTGAAGAGAAAGTAAAAGTAAATGATGACTTTGTAAATGATAATTTCATTTATTATGATAGTAATATAGATGATATATATGACAAGTCTGATGAAGAAAAAGAAAGAGAGTTACAAAAGGGAGAAAATAACAAAGGTTATGTAGTGGAACCCGATGATGATGATGATGATAATAATAATAATAATATTAATAGTTATGAAGAAAGACAAAACACGTCTATTAATGCGAGTTTGAATATAGTAAATAATATTATAAATAATCAATATGATAATGTGCATTTTATTGAAAACCAAAGTGATATAGCTCAACCCCCTATGCCAAATATTAATTTTTCAAGCCTTTTGAATAGTGTGCAAAACCATATGACTAATGATATTAGCGAGGAGCATCCAATTGATAAGGTATGGAATAAAAAAAAAAAAATTTAAGAACCTTGAAATGTATATGTATTGATGATATTTTTTTTATACAATGTATTTTCTTTTTTATTTTTATTCCTTGTTAATAATATATATATATATATATATGTTTATATTTATTTATTTAACAGTTTGAAGGTGTACCTGATGAAGTAAAAGAAAGATACACAAACTGGGTTGAGAATTCTCACATTTTTTCGGGACAGGTAATATATATATTAAAATATAAATTATACTTCCATTAACATGCATATATAAATATATATATATATATATATATATATATATTTTTCCATTAGATGATAAAAATTTGTAGGAACAAGAGGCCATTGAGCCATGCATACGTTGGAGGTAATGCTTCAAAAGATAATATATCTTATAGTAATTTCTTACCTTTTTTATGGAAAAAAAATATGAGTTCATTAAATGTAGAATATGATTTGGAAATAACTGATGAATTATTAAATGCCTTTGATTTTCACGTACTTGAATTTATAAAAAAATCTATTAAGAATAATGAAGATTATAAAAGTGAGAAATTTAAATATCCAAATCTTTCACTTTGTGAAGAATTATTTGAAGAAATGGAAAAAAATAAGGACAACTGAAAATACCCAAAGCAATTAAATATAGTTATATATATATATATATATATTATATGTTTTATTGATTTATATATATTACATTTTTGTATTGTGTGTTATATATTATCATATAAATAAAAAATTTAACTACATATAACATAATGCTATTTGTTTTATATTTTTTATTTTTTTCTTAACACACATTGTAAAAAATAACTTGACCGAAATTAAAAAAAAAAATAATGAAACAACATATATAAATATACATATTTTTAAAATAATATATATATATATATATATATGTGTAAGTAAATTTTCTTTTTCTTTTTTTTATAAAAAAATTATGCTTTTTAAAGAATCATATTTTGTATTATAACATTAAATATATTTATATTCGTTGAGTTTCAAAGAGGACTATATAAATTAAAAAATACATTATATAATATATATATATATATATAATTTATTTATTTGTCTCTTTAAAAAAAAAAAAAAAATTAACAAAATTTTTAATTTTTCCTATTTTAACATGTTTCTATTATTTATTTATATATTCAAATAAAAAAAATAAGTATATAAATAAAATAATGGAGAATGTTTTATAGCGAGTATTTTTACAAAGTACATAATATCACACATAAATTATATGTATATAAATACATATGTATTAATTTATTTACATTTATTAATTTCCCTTTTTTTTCTTTTAAATTTAAAATAAATAAATATATATATATATATATATATATTTATTTATAATATAATATAATATATTTCTATTTATATTTCCCATCTATTATTATAAAAAAAAAAAAAAAAAGTTATATGACAAAATTTTATTTTCTTGTATTTTAAAAATACCACAGAAGAATAAACTGTTTTCCACATTTTGTAATGTTAAATAAATAAATATATATATATATATGTATATTAACTATTATATAACACAGTTTTTTATTTATTTTTTTTTTTTCCCCGAATTTTTTGATGTATATAAAAAAAGAATAATTATAAAATAAAACTATATTATTATATATATATAATAATCCCCATAGTGAACCTTTTTTTTTTTTTTTTTAAACCTCTAGTTTTTTCCATTATTCAAAGAAAAAAAAAAAAATAGTAATAAAATTCGAATTTTGCAATATAAGTAAATATAAAATAAAATAAAGATAGTAAATATGTTAATAAAAAAAAAAATATAAACATAAATTATATTATATATTATATATATATATATATATAAGAAAAATAAAAATTACTATGTATTTTAAAAAATATATATATTATTATATTATATATGTATAAAAACATATATGTACAAAGAAATCATATTTATTCGTATTTTAAGAAATATATATATTATATATATATATATTTATGTCCATAAAAATGTAAGTCTTATTGTATTTTAAGATGTATATTTTATATTATTATATATATATATATATTATATATATATATATAATTATATATAATTAAATTAATATTTAATCTTTTTATTAATATAATGAAATAAATACATTTTTAAATAATTCATATAAAAAATATTATAATACATAATACATATATTTTATATACACCACATATAAAAATAAATATAGTTCATATGAAGTAAATATTTTTATTAAAAAGTGCATGAGAGATATAATTAATAGTAAAAAAAAAAAAAAAAAAAAAAATGTCATATTTTATATGTATATATTTTTTAAAATATATAATAGTAAATTTTAAAAAAATATTTTATATTATATATATATATTATATATTTTAAAACATATTGAAAGAAATTTTTAATTTAACAAAAATATCATTTAAGATACACGAAAAAAATAAATAAAATAGCATATGATACAATATTTTTTTTCATTTTTTAATTATTTTTTTTCATCTTCCTACTGTTATACAATGTAAAAAATATATATAAATACAATATATATCAAAATAAATTAAAAAATATATTTCATATATTTATAATATATATTAAAAAAAAAAAAAAAAAGAAATTTTTTAAATTTAATAAAATTATCAGTTTAAAATACATAAAAAAGTAAATAAAATATAATAGGATACAAAATATTTTTTTTTATTTTTAATTATTTTTTTTCAACTTATTGTTTTATATAATAATATATAATATTATATATATATAAAGCTATTATAATATATTATTAATTTAAAAAAAAAAAAAAAAAAAAAAAAAAAAAATTATATTTTATATATTTAATGTGTTTATGAAAAATAAAAGTAACTAAAATAAAATATATTAATATATAATAAAATATATATACATATATATAAGTTTTATTTTTTTATTTTTTTTTTTAAACAAAAAAGGGTATTAGTTTTAATTGTTTAATTAAATTTTATAATTATATAAAATTTAATTCTTAAAGGGATTTAAATTTTTTTTTTCTTTTTATTATATAATATATATATATATATATATATATATATGCTTCATTTATTTATTAATTATTTGTCTGAGATATATATATTTAAAAGTTTTTAAAATATATGAAAGTTTGTCAATATATTATATATATTTATGTGCATATTTTTTAATTATATTGTTAAGTATTTTATTTTGATATATATATACATAATTTTCGCTTTTTCTCTTTTTTTATTTCTTTGATATATTACTTATTTTTATTTTGTACCTTAAAAAAATTATTTTTTATTTTATTTTTCTTGATTATCTAAAAGTACAACAGATATAGCGTACCGAGAAAAAAAATGAGTCAACTGAAAATTAAAAGAGGAAACTTTTTATTCACATCTGAATCAGTGAATGAAGGACACCCAGATAAAATATGTGACCAGATATCTGATGCTATTTTAGATAGCTGTTTACGTGAGGATCCATATAGCAAGGTTGCATGTGAAGTATGTGCAAAAAAGAATTATATTTTTATATTTGGAGAAATAACTACAAAGGCTAAGGTAAACTATGACAAGGTTACACGAGACGTATTAAAACATATTGGTTATGATGATGAAAGTAAAGGTTTAGATTACAAAACCGCAGAAATAAAAGTATCTATAGATGAACAATCTCCTGATATAGCTCAATGTGTACATGAAAATAGATCACCAGAATTAATAGGAGCAGGAGATCAAGGTATTATGTTTGGTTATGCAACTGATGAAACTGAGAATTATATGCCTTTAACACATCATTATGCTACATTATTAGGTAAAAGGTTAACAGAAGTTAGGAAATTAGGTATCTTACCTTATTTAGGACCTGATGGTAAAACACAAATAACTATTGAATATAAAAATAAGGGTAGCTGTGGTGGACACTTGGAACCTTTACGTGTTCATACTGTTCTTATTTCAACTCAACATGCTGAAAATATAAAATATGAACAATTAAAAACGGATTTGATGGAAAATGTTATCAAATATGTTATTCCAGAAAAGTTACTAGATAATGAAACTTTGTATTATTTGAACCCATCTGGAAAATTTGTTCTTGGAGGACCAGCAGCAGATGCAGGTTTAACTGGAAGAAAAATTATTTGTGATACTTATGGTGGATGGGGAGCTCATGGTGGTGGTGCTTTTTCAGGAAAAGATGCATCTAAAGTTGATCGTTCAGCTGCTTATTATTTACGTTTTATAGCCAAATCTCTAGTTGCTAATAAATTTTGTAGACGTGTCTTAGTACAAGCTTCCTATTCTATAGGTATTGCTAACCCTATATCACTTAATGTTAATTCTTATGGTACCGTAAGCACAGGTTATACAGATTATGATTTAGAACAAGTCATTTTGAGAAATTTTGATCTTAGACCAGGTTTTATTATTCAAGAATTAAAGTTAACAGAACCAGTTTTCTCTAAGACGTCTGCTTATGGACATTTTGGAAGAGAAGGCGATACGTTCACGTGGGAAAAGATTAAAGATTTATCTCACGAAAAAAATGTATTAAAAAATTAAACACATAAATGTTATAATACATATGTATATATATATATTTATATATACATATATTTATGAATGAGAAAGAAGAAACATATATAATTTTATTTTTAATACAATGAGGAAAAAAAAAAAAAAAAAAAAAAAAAACATCATGTTATAATTAAGCGTATGTGGACATAATATAAATAATAATTTTATCAAGGTACAAACCACCAAAAAAAAAAAAAAAAAAAAAATTAAAATAAAATTAAAAATTAAAAAGAATATATATTTATATATATATATATATTTATATATATATATATATACTAATTTGTGTGTATTATTCTTCTTTTTTTTTTTCGATTTCTGGAGTTGTTTTTGTTTTATATGAAAAAGTATTATTATAATATATAATGCAATTAAATTATGTATATGAAAAAAAGAAAAAAAAAGAATGAAAAAACATGTATATATATATATATATTTAGATTTGTAAATTTACATTTGTACATAAATATATTAAAATTATACGCATTTATATACATATATATATATACATACATTTATTAATACACATTGTTTATATTTGACCTTGTTTCTATTTTTTAATTATTCTATTCTTTATATTTAATGTGTTAATTAATTTATTAAAATTAATATTTATTTCAAAGAAAAAAAAAAAGGCTATATATATATATATATATATATATATATATATATATGTATATGTATATTTGTTTGTTTTTTTTTTTCTTAATTTGTTATTTTAGTACGATGATGTAAGTTTTATTAATTAAATAGTAATTATTTTTATGACGTTGTCGTATAATCATTATTACCTTTTTTTTTTTCTTTTTTTTTTTTAATAAATTATATTTCGTTAATGTAAAATATATATATATATATATATATATATATAATATGAATTAAATGAAATGAGGTTAGATTTATGCATATATATATTTTTTTTAATGTAGTCCTTTTTTTTTTTTTTTTTCTTTTTATAATATTTCAAAGTACGCATATAAGCTTACTTTGAATTAGTATGTGTATATACGCTTATAAATATATTTAATTATTTTTTTTTTCTTTCTTTCTTTCTTTTTCATCTTACTCATTATTTAATATGTTATTATATTCTCATAAATATAATTTTTTAATTATTATATATAAATTATCTTGTGAATATAAAAACATAAACAAATACAAAGAACAAAAAAAGAAAAAAAAAAACTTAACATTGTAAATAATTGTACTGTGAATAATAATATTGTATTTAATAAATTTATATATAGAACTATTTTATATTTAATTTTTCAATTATTATTTGGTTTTTAATATTTTGTCTTTTTTTTTTTTTTTTTTTTTATATTTATTTACATTTTAAAATATTTGATAAAAATGCTTAAGAAGATCATACTTCTAACGTTTTATTTTTTCTGTTGTTATAAATGTGAAAAGTTTAAGGATTCCTCTTTTCAATCACATAATAATAGATTTTTGCAAAGCAAAATTAATGTCCTTACATGGCTAACTAATGTGTAATAAAAGAAAAAAAAAAAAAAAAAAAAAAAAGAATTTCATCTATAAGAACTCGGTCTAATAAAGTGGTTTATATTATTATGTATATATATGTTTTATTATTTAATTTGATTTTTTATTTTTTTCGGTGTATTGAGGTCAGAATTCACAATATTTTTTTTTTTTTTTTTTTTTTTCTTAATTGTTATATAACTATGGTATAGTTGTACTGATATAAAATAAATTGTAAATTATTTTTCTTTAAATTTTTAGATTGTACCCTTCTGAGAATCCTAAATATTTTAAAAAACACTTGAATTATAGTTAAGGGAATAAAATGTAAATATATATCTATATCTATATATATATATATATATATATATATATATATGTACATGTTTGAAACAAAAAAAGTTATATTCTTTTTATTTCTCAGGAGGGTAATTATTTCTTTCCAAATATATACATAAATTAATATATATATATATATATATATATATTTTATTATTACATAAAGCTGTCGTGAATATTTTTTGAAACCATCCTATGATCCTATTAATTTGAGTAATTAAACATAGTATAGAACTGAAATGTAATATTGTATAAATATATACTTATATATAATGTTTTTATTACTTTTACTGTTATGATTAATTTAAAATATATGCAAATATATTTATATTTATAAGATGACGGATGGCTACAAACTGATAATTGGGTTTTTCATAATGAGGAAGCTATCATAGAATATACGGCAAAAGATAGTTGTCGAGAACCTGTATAAAATTAATAACCATATAAATTTATATTATTGTAATTATATATATATATACATATATATATATATATATATATTAATATTTATAGAATCATCCATTTCCTTTCGGATGGTTAGACAATAGGTTATTATATACAAACGTTATTATTGTATATTTCTTTCTTAACAAAAAAAAGAAAAAAAAAAAAAATTTCTTTAATATATTTTAGAATGTCAACAAGAACGTCTTTAATAAAGAAAGACTTTTTTTGTAAGGTAATATAATATATCATGAAAATAAATGAAAAAAAAATATATATATACATATATGTATATATTTTACATTTGTTCATTCATTTTAGAAAACCATAGCTCAGTTAGAAGTACAAATGAACGATGCTCAAAGCTGTGGTTTTATATTTCGTATTGCTGGTGAACGTAATTACTGGTCTTTAATGATTGACAACAATGTGTTGAAATTAGTTCATGTTAAAGATGGTGAATTAATAATTCTAAAAGGTAATATATATATATGTGTATATTCTATGTATATTATTATTTTTAACAACCATTTCATTATCCTTTTGCAAAAAAAAAAAAAAATTTAATTAATTACATTTATATTTCTTTTAGAATTTAAGGAATTAAAAATAAAAAACGATCAATGGTATGTATTATTTGTTCAAGAAATATTAAAGGATATCAAAATAAAAGCAGGAATATATGGAGACTTATCCGTTGAATATTTACGAAAAAGTGATGACGAAACAGATTATAATGAGAACAAGCAGGTACAAGAATTTATAATATTATATATTAATTAGTTTTTTTTGTTTTTAAAATTTTTTTTTCTTCTTTTTCCTTTTTTTTCTCATTCGTACATTAAGTACATACATATATACATACATTTATATTTATATTTTTCTACATGTGTATATTTTTATAGGGAGCTGTTGGATTAATAGCTAATAAAGGAAGATGCAAATTTAGGAATATTGTAATATATATAATGTGTATAAAAAAAATTACTTTATTGTTCAGAAAAATATATATATATATATATATATATATATTCCATTAACATATTCTATTTTTGTGAATAGATAATGAGGGGTAAGAAATGGAGTAATGAATATGAAAAGTTTAAAAAAAAGAATCAAGGTTCTTTATTATATAACATTGAAGACGTTGAAAAATTGTATGACAATACGAAAGGTGAATTCATAACTATAGAACAAAAAAAAGAAAAATATATATATATATATATTTATTTATTTATTTATATTCATGAAGTACTATTTTGAATTTCACTTTTTTAATCCAGATTGGTGCCCCAATGCAGCTTTATGTTCCAAGAAAAAGTATGAAATAAATGATTTTAAAAATATAATTTAAATGTATATCATATATTTGTACTCAATTAATAGGAACATGTTATATTATTTTTTTTTTTTTTTTCTAATGCTTCCATTTTGATGTGTCACACATATATATATATATATATATATGTATAAATATTTTCTATTTTTGATTTATAAAAATAAACTTAAAAATTGTAAAAAAAAAAAAAAAAAAAATTTTTTTTTACAAGAAATATATATATATATATATATATATATATATGTTTTTTTTTTAATATGTTTGGTTCAATATATCTACACATACATATAAAATTATTTCTTACAATTTCATTATTTTAATACCCTTATCCATTTGTACTGTTTTATAAATATGAAGTCCAGTGTTGTGAGTTTATTCATTGATTTTTATGATTCTTACTCCTATAACATCGTACACTATTTGACTAAAATAAATAAAGAAAAACCCATTGTTATTAAAGCAGATGATATATGTTATGATGATTTTATGAAACAGTATTATGATAAGATTGATAATATTGTTATATCTCCAGGGTATGGTAACCCTATGTTAAATGATAAGAAAGATAAATTTGTTATAGATATATTAAAGAATGAAATAAATATTCCATTATTAGGTGTGTGTTATGGTCATCAATTAGTATGTTACTTTTATGGAAATAAAATAGAGAAAGTAAAAAATATGTTTCATGGAAATACAAATATAATACATATATGTAAAAATGAGGAGAATAAATGTTGTGAATTATTTAATAATATAGAAGATAATTTTAAGGCTGTATGCTATAATTCTTTAAAAGTAAATCATACAGATATTAATAAAAATATTTTAAACATAACATGTTATTCTAATCATTTGGATGAATATATAATTATGGGAGTTCAACATAAATATTTACCATATTATACTGTACAATATCATCCAGAATCTGTCGAGAGTGAATACAGTGATACATTTTTTGAGAATTTTAAGAATATTACGTTAAAATATAATGGAAATAAAAAAAGAAATTTATTAAAAATATTAAAACATGATATAAATAAAACGACCATATCTATTTCCAGAAACATATGGAGCCCATATAAATGGAAAATAAAAATTATTAAAGTTGTAGGTATAAAAAATAATTTATGTATGATTTCGTATGATATTTTTAAAAATATCTTTATTGGAAAACATAAAGAAAGTATATCTTTCTGGTTAGATAGTAATAATGAAATTTTATATCAAATTAAAAATAACAAATCTCAAAAAATATCAAATGATAATAATACTTCATTACAATATGATCATACTGATTTGATAACAAATACCAGATTTTCATATATGGGTAATCTGGATGGACTACTAAGTGATATTATTGAATATTATATAGATGGAAAAGATAATATATCTGCAAACACCTTACTTCTTAATTTAAGGAAAAACAGAAAGGAAAAATATGACATGAATGGTAAATCTGATAAATCTGATAAATCTGATAAATCTGATAAATCTGATAAATCTGATAAATCTGATAAATCTGATAAATCTGATAAATTTAATAAATGTGATAAATGTGAAAAATCTAATAAATCTGATAAATCTGATAAATCTAATAAATCTGATAAATCTTATAAATGTGATAAATCTGATAAATCTAATAAATGTGATATATATGATATACATTATATGAGTAAGGAAAATAATTGCCTTGTTAAATATATGAATGAAAATGTTGAATATTGGAAAAACCAAATGCTCATAGATTATCAATATATAGATGTTGATAATTTTATAAATAGTAAAAATGAAGTAGAAAAAAATAAAACAGTATATAATACCTACCAAGATATACAATGGGATAAATATATAAATCAACATAAATATAATAATACAGGTGAAAAACAAGAAAATAAAAATAACAACAAAGTTTTAAAAAATCATCATGATAATTATGTATTTCTAAATGATATAATTGAAGATAATGATTTTATTAACAATAAGACATCTTGTTTAATGGGCTACTTTGGATTTTTCAATTATGAATATAAATATGAAACTATAAAAAATTTATATAATACTAAATGTAAACAAATAGAACAAGAAGAAATATTTCCTGTTTCTGTTTTTGTACGTCCTCAAAATATGATGGCTTTGGATATGTATAAAAACCATATTTATTTAATTTCATTAGAACCAGAAGAAGAATCTTTTAAGAGATACTTAAAACATGATGAAAAAATAAATGAGGATAATATTTCATATGTTGACAAGGAAAAAAAAAATAATCAACATAATAATTTGACAAAAACTCCATATGAATATCATATAAAGGACTTTGATACCTTTAAGGATATACAAAATTATAATAAAGAATGGACATATAATACATTAGATGCCCTTATAGATATTGAAAAGACATATGAACATGATTATATATTAAATGAAGAAAAATACAATATAAATAATATATATAATAAAAATAATTCATTAAACAAAAACCAAGTGCAAAGTAGAATATCATTTAATTCGATTGTACAAAGAGAACAATATATTGAAAATGTTAGAAAATGTAAAAAATATATTGAAGATGGTTTTTCCTATGAATTGTGTTTAACGACACAATTTATATCAAAGAACTTTGTAGATATCAACATCGAATATTTAGATTTATATAACTATATTAGAAATATAAATAAAGTTTCATATAGTTGTTTTATTAATTACAAAAGAATTTTATATAAAGAACAAAATGATAATAAAGAAATCCACTTTTTATTAAAAGAAAAAGATAACAAACAATATCTACAGGAAATACAATTTCATATTTTAAGTTTTAGTCCTGAAGAATTCCTAAGAAAAAATAAAGATAACTATATGTATAGTAAACCTATTAAAGGTACATGTAAAAGAGGAAAAACAAAAGAAGAAGATGATATACTAAAAGACAATTTATTTAATAATAAAAAAGAAAGAGCAGAAAATTTAATGATATTAGATCTAACTACTAATGATTTTAATAGAATATGTGATATAAATACTGTACAAGTTTCTAAATTATTTCATATTGAATCATATAAATTTGTTCATCAAATGGTTTCAGAGATAACCGGGAAAATAAAAAAAGGGAACAATTTCTCTGATGCCATATTGAATATATTCCCTGGGGGCTCCATGACTGGCTCTCCAAAGTATATATCTATGTCGATTTTGCAAGAGTAAGAAACAAATATATAATTAAAAGTATAATGTATTATAATATATAAATATATATATATATATATATATATATATATATATATATATATATATATATGTTTGTTATTTCTTTATTTCTTTTTTGATTTTTTTTTTTTTTTTTTTTACAGTATTGAAAGAGTGCCTAGGGGAATTTACTCAGGTTGTATAGGTTTTCTTACATTTGAAGGAAATTTTATTTTTAATATAGTTATAAGGACAGCAATAATAAAAAAGGATATGGTAAGATTTGAAAAAGATATATTAATATATAATGAGGAACATAATTTATTTTCTCCCTATATAAGAATTTATATCACACGTGTACACATTATATATATATATATATATATATATATATATATATTTATTTATTTATTTATGTTTATTTTGTTAAAGATTTCAATTGGCGCTGGGGGTGCTATAACAATTAAAAGTAATGAGGAAGATGAATATAATGAAATGATTTTAAAATTTATGAGCATAGCAAAACCTATAAGGTAAATAAGAAAAATATTAAAATAATATATATTATATAATAATACATTTTGACATTAATATATTTATTTTCTTATTTTAGTTTGTATTTAAAGGAATATCATAACATTGACGTGGAATATATATTTTAAAAGAGGCAAATATTATAGATATATATATAAATATATATATATATATATATTTATATATATATGTGTATACATTTCTTTAGTATTTCTATTATATAATTAAAAATCAATAAATATTCAAATATAATATGTAAAATATAATATTATTATATATTTCAATTAAATTTATTTTTTCATAATATAAAATATATATTATATTATATTATATTATATTATATTATATTATATTATATTATATTATATTATATTATATTATATTATATATATATATATATATATATATATATATGTGTATTATGATACTATATTTTAAATTGAAATAATATATAAAAAAAAATATATATAATTACATATTATTTTATTATATTGAATTATTATTCATTCATAATATGTACAAAAATAAATAATATATAAAAATATATATTATATATATATTTATGATATATATAATACATTATATTTTTGGTGAGGTGTATTCTGAGGGGGGAATTATTATATATAACAAAATGATAATAATATATATTTTATATTATTATTAAAATTCCATCAAATACATTTGTTATATATTTAAATACTGACGCATGCATAATGAGTAATATAGTAAGAAAATTGTATCATATAATAATATTTTATATAAATATTATATTTATATAATTGTAGAAAACTCTTGAACCTTTTATTCTAAAAGAAAAAAAAAAAACTCTCTATTTTATAATTCATGAATAACACTTAAATATATATATATATATATATATATATAATATTATATATATGGAATATTTTTTTTTTTAATTAAAAATATAAAAAAAATATATATATATATAAATAATTATATATATATTTTTGTTTTTATTATATAAAAATAATTTATATATTCCTTTTTTCATAGAAAATAATTTTATATGAAATCATTTAAAAAAATATATAAAATATAATAAATTTGCTTTATATAATATTTATATTAATATCAAATTTTTTTAAATAATAAATTTTAATAAATTTTTATATAAATAAAAAAAAAAATATATATTTTTTTCTTAAAATAAAAATCTGAGGTAATATTATATATATTACACATAAAAATGTAAATATATGAACATATGTAATATTATATTATATATATATATATTTTATTTATTTAATAGATTGTGTTAAAAATAGATAAAATCACATAAATATATTAAATATATTAAATACATTTTAATTATATATATATATATATATATATATATATATATATATATATTTTTTTTTTTTTTTTTTGAAGTTTCCATAAAATGTTAGGCAACAAATTAAGCATTAGTGATTTAAAGGATATTAAGAATAAGAAGGTTTTAGTAAGAGTTGATTTTAATGTACCTATTGAAAATGGAATAATTAAAGATACGAACAGAATTACTGCTACCTTACCAACAATTAACCATTTAAAGAAAGAAGGAGCTTCAAAAATTATATTAATATCTCATTGTGGTAGACCCGATGGTTTAAGAAATGAGAAATATACCTTAAAACCAGTAGCTGAAACTTTAAAAGGATTATTAGGAGAAGAAGTATTATTTTTAAATGATTGTGTAGGTAAAGAAGTTGAAGATAAAATAAATGCAGCTAAAGAAAATTCAGTAATTCTTTTAGAAAATTTAAGATTTCATATTGAAGAGGAAGGTAAAGGTGTTGATGCTAATGGTAACAAAGTAAAAGCAAATAAAGAAGATGTAGAGAAGTTTCAAAATGATTTAACAAAATTAGCTGATATTTTTATTAATGATGCTTTTGGTACTGCTCATCGTGCTCATAGTAGTATGGTAGGTGTTAAATTAAATGTTAAAGCTTCAGGATTTTTAATGAAAAAAGAATTAGAATATTTTAGTAAGGCCTTAGAAAATCCACAAAGACCATTATTAGCTATATTAGGTGGTGCTAAAGTATCAGATAAAATACAATTAATCAAAAATTTATTAGATAAAGTTGATTGTATGATTATTGGTGGTGGTATGGCTTATACTTTTAAAAAAGTCTTAAACAATATGAATATTGGTACCTCTCTTTTTGATGAAGCCGGTAGTAAAATTGTTGGTGAAATTATGGAAAAGGCAAAAGCTAAAAATGTTCAAATATATTTACCTGTAGATTTTAAAATTGCAGATAAATTTGATAATAATGCTAATACTAAATTCGTAACTGATGAAGAAGGTATCCCAGATAATTGGATGGGTCTTGATGCTGGTCCAAAAAGTATTGAAAATTATAAAGATGTTATTTTAAAATCCAAAACTGTTATTTGGAACGGACCACAAGGTGTTTTCGAAATGCCAAATTTTGCAAAAGGTAGTATTGAATGTCTTAATTTAGTTGTTGAAGTTACCAAAAAAGGAGCTATCACCATTGTTGGAGGTGGAGATACAGCTTCATTAGTTGAACAACAAAATAAGAAAAATGAAATTAGTCATGTATCTACAGGTGGAGGAGCATCACTTGAACTTTTAGAAGGAAAAGAATTACCAGGTGTATTAGCACTTTCAAACAAATAAATCAAAGCACAAAAATTAAATATATAAAAAAATGTAAAATAAAAATAATATGATATATACAATATAATATATATTTTATAATAGTGCTTTATTTAATTATTAATTTATTTTATTATTATTATTTTTTTTTTTATTATTTTATTATTATTATTTTTTTTTTAATTATACATTTTCCTTTTTGTATGTATCTATGTATGTATAAAAAAAGTACCTTATGTAAATATTATAGAGTTCGTCCCTATATTATATATACTAATTTTTTTTTTTTTTTTTTCTTTAAACATATATCATTATTATACCTTGCCTAAAGCACTTTTTTTATTATATATTGATTGTATAAAGTTATTAGCGCGAATATTATATTTGAGGATTATTTTTACATATGATATACATGTCTCACATTATATAAATAAATAAATAAATATATATATATATATATATATATATATATATATTATATGTGTATATTTCAATGTTTATATTCCTATAATTATGCCTACACATATATTTTTCATTTTAATTAAAACGTATAAGGAAAAAACTGTACTATATATAAATATATACAATGTATACATTATTACAACACAATAATATTTATTTCAAGATAAGTTTCCATTGAATGGTGTAAATATATATAATTATAAAAATAATCACATGCTTCATATTTTTAATGTTATGATTTGTATTTTTTTATTTTAATAGTACTATTTTTTATTTATAATTATTATTTTATATATATATATATATATATATATATATATATATATATATATATATATATATATTTTATATAAACCCCCTACGTACAATAATTAACCCACATTAAAAGGAATAAATATATAAATACGAATATATTATATTATATAAATTTATTTATGGAACATTTTTAATATTCCCAATATTTTTTATCACAGTGCATGACTTTCAAAATATATATTATAATATATATCAACAATTTTAATAAAATGATATTGAAAATCGAAATTTTTTTTTAATTTATATTTATTATATAATATATAGAGTTTTTATAATTATGACTCAAAAAAAGGTTATTTCTCCTTTATATATAATATATATATAATTATATATTATATATAATTTATTTTATTTTATTTTTTTTTTTTTTTAGTTTAAATGTTCTATATTTTTATATTTTTTTTTTTTTATTTTATTCTATATTGTTCTGTTTTATTTTGTTCTACTTTATTTTGCGTTAATTTTTTTATTTTTTTTTTCTTTTTCTTTCAAAATATATTTATAATTGTAAAAATAAAAGATGAAAATAAAAATTTGTTATTTTTTTAATAATGTATTATCTGTATGAAAACAAAAATACAAAACATGTATTGTATACATTATATACATATATATATATATATATAATATGTATTGTATATATATTTAAATAATATATGGTATATACATAAGTTAAAATATTTATTAATTTATACTTGGTAAAATTCAAATAAGGTAAATATATAAAATATATAAAAATAAAATATAAATAATATATATATATATATATATATATATATATATATATATTAATATTATTCCTTAAGTCAAATAACAAAATACTGTAGATTTTTTTTTAAAGTTTATACATATTGGTTTGTTCTTAAATCCTTGTTTATTGAATGTTCTTTATTTTTTTTTTTATAAATACTTATTTTTATAAATTATATTTCTTATAATTATATATATATATAATAAATAAATAAATATATATATATATATATATATTTATTTTATTTTATTTTATTCTATTCTATTCTATTATATTATATTATATTTTAATTTTTTTTTTTTTTTTTTTTTTTTTTTTTTGATATTTATCATTTATTTAAAATAAGAAAAGTATAGGAATAATGAAAACATATATACATACGAATGCATAATAATAATAAATAATAACAATAATGTTTTAAAAATGAATTAATTTTAACAAGTTTCATTATTATTTTATAATTGCATTTATTTATTTTGAAAGAATTTTCTCTTTTCCAAAAATTTTACTTTAAATTTTAATAGGAATTCTTTTTTTTTTTTTTTTGAAGTAGAACATCTGTGTACTCTTCTGAAGAATTTTAGAATATATAAATCTGTCATTTTTTAAAATGAGTAATAAATAAGGAATAACAAAAAAAAAGCAGCTTATATATATATATATATATATATATATATATATATATATATATATATAATATTTTTATGTTTTATTTTATTTATATGGGTGTATGTACAATAAGGATATTTTCATAATAATATAATACCAATAAAAAATGTTAATAAAATTACTGTAAAGTATATATATATATATATATATATATATATATGTACATATATGTTTGTGTACTTATTTATTTATTTATTATTATTTTTTTTTTTTTTGTATAAAAACAGAGTCCTTGAGCTTCTCAAATAGTACCGAGCTGTACGAGTACATAAACGACAAAAAGAATGATGTAGAAATAGTAGCTGGTATTATTACGAATTTGTTAGGAACCTATTTTAAGTGTTTTTTTTATGTAAAGGAGATTACATTAAATAAGTTAGAAAGTGGTTTTTCTTTTGACGCATCTTCTATTAAACTTTGTTCAGATACCGAAGTAAGTGATTTTTTTATTAAAGTAGATTATTCCGTATGCTATTTGGAGGAATGTGATGGAAAGAATATATTAAATGTCATGTGTGATATAAAAAGATATAATGGTTTTGATTATTATAAATGTCCAAGAACAATATTAAAGAAAACATGTGAATTTGTTAAGAATGAAGGTATTGCAGATAAAGTTTGTATTGGAAATGAATTAGAATTTTTTATATTTGATAAGGTAAATTATAGTTTAGATGAATATAATACATATCTAAAGGTTTATGATAGAGAATCATTTTCATGTAAAAATGATTTATCTAGTATTTATGGTAATAATGTTGTAAATAAGTTTGAGCCACATAAAGATCATATTAATAATCCTAATAATGAGTATTTAATTAATGATGATAGTAAAAAAGTAAAGAAAAAATCTGGTTATTTTACAACGGACCCATATGATACATCTAATATAATTAAACTTAGGATATGTAGAGCATTAAATGATATGAATATTAATGTACAAAGATATCATCATGAGGTTTCAACAAGTCAGCATGAAATATCTTTAAAATATTTTGATGCTGTAACAAATGCTGATTTTTTACTTATTACAAAACAAATAGTAAAAACAGTAGTTAGCTCATTTAATAGAACAGCTACCTTTATGGCTAAACCTTTAGTTAGTGATAATGGGAATGGTTTGCACTGTAATATATCTTTATGGAAAAATAATAAAAATATATTCTATCTTAATGATCCTTCTACATTCTTTTTATCAAAAGAATCTTTTTATTTTATGTACGGAATAGTTAAACATGCTAAAGCTTTACAAGCTTTTTGTAATGCTACCATGAATTCATATAAAAGATTAGTACCAGGTTTTGAAACTTGCCAAAAATTATTTTATTCCTTTGGATCAAGAAGTGCTGTTATCAGGTTATCTTTGATTAACTACAATAATCCATCTGAAAAAAGAATTGAATTTAGATTACCTGATTGTGCTAACTCACCACATTTAGTTATGGCTGCTATCATTTTGGCTGGTTGTGATGGTATAAAATCAAAAGAACAACCTCTCGTTCCATTTGAAAGCAAAGATAACCATTTCTATATTTCTAGCATATTTTCTAAATATGTACAACACCCAGAAAATTTTAATATTCTTACTCATGCCTTGGAAGATTATGATTCTTTACACACGATTAAGGAATCACCAGAATTTAAGAACTTCTTTAAATGCGAAGAACCAGAAAGTATTTCTTTTTCTCTTGTCGAAAGTTTAGATGCTTTGGAAAAGGATCACGCATTCTTAACTGTAAATAATATTTTCACAGAGGTAAGTGAAAGAATAAAAAATAAGAAAGGAATAAATAAACACTACCTTGGCAAATGACACATATATATATATATATATATATATATATATATATATATATATGTATATATGTATATATGTATATATGTATATATGTTTTTTTTTTTTTTTTTTTTTTTTTTTTTTCTATTAGGAAATGATACAAGAATATATAAAATTCAAAAGGGAAGAAATTGCCGCATATAATAAATATGTTAACGCTTATGATTATCACTTATATTATGATTGTTAGGTAGATTATTATCAACGAAAAATGTTTTTAATATATTTCAATAAGCAACGATTTTATGTATAGTGTCCTTAATTTTTATATATTATTTTATATTTTCGAATTTTTTATATTTTTCATATTCTTGATTTTTTAATTTTTTTTTTTTTTTTTTTTTTTTTTTTGGTAATAACATTTATATTTTGTAAAGAATTCTTACATATATATATATATATATGTTTAAAAGAACATTTTATAAAGGATAAAACACATTTACTATTTTACTTTTTGTTTGGTATGCCTGTGCAATGAAATGAATATACAAAATATATAATTTTACTTTTATTTGGAACAAATTATTTTATATTATTTTCTAAAGTTTTTTTTTTAAAAAATAAAAACAAATAAAAAAAAATTAATGTTCAAATATAGAAATATATATATATATATATATATATATAATATTTATAATTTTGAAAAATTAGAATTCATATGTGAATTGTTGATAAATTAACGGCTTCCGATGGGTTTGTGCAATACTTTCTTTGAGAAAATGATAATAACCTTTAAAAAAAAAAAAAAAAAAAAATGTATTATAATGGTATATAGCTTATCCATTTATAGTAATATAATTATATGTATTCATTTTACCGTTTAATCATTTGAATATATTTTCTAGTTGTTTCATCATTTAATATATGAGCAACCTATAAAAATAAATAAATATATATATATATATATATAATATATATGTGTGTGTAGAATATTTTATAAATTATACATAAAATATAATATGATATAATATATTACTCAAATAATATACACATTATTACAATTATGTTATTTTTTCAATTTACCTCTGATGCATAAATTTTTGATCTTCCTGCTCGTTCATGAATACCAACCATCGTAACTCCCATTGGCCATGCAGCGTTTCCGATGGCTAATAACATATATCTAAAAAAAAAAAATATATATATATATATATATATAATATATATAAAAAAATTCATAAATATTTTCATTGTGCAATATTTCCCCCTACGCGTCATGAGCAGCTTTAAAATTTTTTTCTTCGCAACAAGAAACAATATTATATATTTTATCAAGGATATCAGATTCCAATCTAAAAAAGAAAAAAAAAAAAAAAAAAAAGTATCATATATATATATATATATATATATATATATTATATATTGCTTTGCTGTAAATAATTATATGTACATTATATGTTTTTCTATTTTTATATATTAATGATTACGTTTTTTGTTTTAATTTTTTTTCTAGTGGCTTCAAATCTTTATGTGTTTGTAAATATGTGGCCTGTTTTATTTTCTTTTTATTGTCTACAGTATTCTCAATTTCTTCATTCCATTCTTTCATAGTTCTTTTTATCCACTCGTGTATTATTTTTTCTTTATCTATTTTTTTTCCTTTTTCATTATTTTCCTTTTCACTTATTGAAACGTTTGAATTGTTTTTATCTTTTTTATCTGGGGCTTTTTCAATATCATCTTCTATGTTATCTTCAATTAAATCTAGCGCATTTTCCTTTAATCTATCAAAAAGAAAAAATATACATACATAAATATATATATATATATATATATATATATTTATAACATTTAATATTTATTAAAAAAAAAAAAAAAAAAATCACCGGACATGCCCATGTACAATTTATATAATAAAGGAAGAAAAAAATAAATAAATAAAAATAAATAATATTTAAATAACCTTCCTCTTAAAACATCTCCAAAAATATTTTGTTCATTAATTTTTAATTCATTTTTATTTATTTTTAACTCCTTCAATCTATTATATCTACAAAATATATATATATATATATATATATATATATATATTAAGGTATGTATTTTTGTCTCATTAAAATTACATTATATTATTACATAATTATAAATAAATATATATATATTTATTTATTTGTTTATACCTCTGTAGATCTGTTTCTCCAAATAATCTAATAGGTTCCTTTAATTGACGAAGTAGCATAATAATTTGTTTATTACTTAATGTTATTTCTATAAATCATAAAAAAAAAAAAAAAAAAAAATGTATCAGCAAAATAAAGGATAATAACATTATATGTTTAGGATATAATTACACTATTATATTCCTTAATGTAATATAAATGTTAAACGTAAAAAAATAAATTATATTTTTTTCATATTATAATACAATCATATATTTATGTTAACCTATATTTGTTTCCTCATTTTCCACATCCGCATTATTTTTTTTATGTTTTTCATCTAATGTGTCATTTAATTTCTTTAGGAAAAAAAAAAAAAAATAATAAAATAAATATATAAAAAGGTTATCATTATTATTATAAATAAAGAAAAACATATAATATGATGAATACACAAAATTTTTTACTACACAATGTTTTTACATATCTCTTATCATTTTATTTTACCTTTAATCTTTCATATTCTTGAATTTTTTTTTTCTTTAGTTCTTTTTCATAGAAGTTAATAATCTCCTTATTCTTTTGATTTTCCAAATCTGCTTGTTTAAACCATCTTTTGTTTCCTTTAATTTCTATATCATAAAAAAAAATAAAATAGGAGGATTGATTCTTTTTATAATATTATATAATAAATAAATAAATAAATAAATAAATAAATATATATATATATATATTCATATTCATATTCATTTTATCTTACCTTTTATTTCTTCTTTTTTTTTTTTTATTAAACTATCCAACGAGTCCATGACTTTGTTGAATTTGTCCTCTTAACTCATAATATTATATAAAATATATAAATAAATATTATATATATATAATATATATATATATATATATATATATATATAATTATAATACTATCTTTTTAAAAACATAAATATATATATTCAAGAAGAAATAGTCCTCCAGACAAAAAAAATAAAAAAGGATTTATATACTTTTATTCATTTATTGATTTATTTGGACTATTCTTTTAATATATTTGAAAAGTTCAATTTCTTCATATAAACTTCCTTAGAAAACAAAAAATTATAAATACACTATAGATATATATAAATAAGAAAAAAGAACGTTATTTTATTTTTCATAAATATGAACATTTAATTAGATTAATAAATTAAAAAAAAAAAAAAAAAAAAAAAAAAAAAATGATTTAATATAAAATACCAAGAAATAAAATATAATATAAATAAAAAAAAAAAAAAAAAAAAAAAAATTAAAATAAGAAAATATGTATATATTATATATATATAATATTTTATATATACATATAAAAATAAATATATATTAAGATATAATTAAAGACTAATTTATTTGTTTTTTTCTTTATCATTATAAAGTAAAGAATTTTTGTATTTATAATGATTATTCGGTAATACTTTTTTAACATTAAAAAGTTAGTATTATATATATAAAAAATATATAGCAATAATTATATTTCACACTATATAGGAAGCGTATTCCTATAATTTCTTTTTTTTTTTTTTGTTATTAATATATAATTTATATATATATATAAAGGATTATTAAATTGAAGCATAAATATTCATTATATTATTAACAATAAAAAAAAAAAAAAAAAAATGGAAATTTAAATATATATTTGTGTATATTATTTATGAAATTATAAATTTATAGAATGCAATATATTTGCATAACAACTATATATACTAATGAGGACAAAAAAAAAAAAACATATAAATATAAATAAATAAATATATATATATATATATATTCATATTGTATTATTAAAAAGAACGTTTTTTTTTATGTATGACAAAAGGGCATAGACAACAAATAAACTGCTCTGAATATCTCGTCAATAGATGGGTTAGAAGGAAAGAAGGTTAAAATATTTTTTAATTCTTCCAAAGCTCTGTTATCTAAATTGAAAATAATATTTAAGAGGTCCATATTAAAATAATATATTTTATTTTTGATGAAATTTGTAGATAAGTTATGAAAATGTAAATATTTTTTGATATGGAAAAAAATATATGGATGATTAGTTATATAAATAAAAAAATGTAAATATGTGAAATAAAGTGAATTTTTATTTTTATTATATTGATTATAATTAGATGATAATAAGTTGTTCTTATATGGTATGTGATTATACTTAATATTATTATATTTGATATTATGATATTTGATATTATTATATTTGATATTATAATTTTTGATATTATAATTTTTTATATTCATAAAAGATTTATTATCTATAAAATGATAAAAATCAATTTTATAATGAACTTTATCTTTCACATTATTTTTTATTATATCATTATAATTATATATATTATCAATACGATATTGATTCATATATTTTATATTTTGTATCATATTATATTCAAATGTTTTTAATCTTTTTGTTAGACTCTTTTGTATTAATTGATTATTTTTTATGTATTTTTCATATTTAAAAATATGAGATATATTATCTATATTATTTTCATTGAAATTATTTTGAATATTCTCATAATTTTTTTCATTTTTTATATTTTCCTCATAATATTTGATATTATAAGGTTGACATTTAAATGTATCATAATGATCTCTTATAACATTCATAAGGAAAAAATATGACATATTTCTATTACATTTTTGTTCATATATATCATTTAATATATCTATGGCATTCTTTCCATCTGAAAATTCATAAGAATTTAATTTTAATAATCGATTAAATACTTTAAATTTTAATTCTAGCAAAAATTCGTTAATACATTTATTCTCATACACATTTTTGAAAAAAATTAATTTTTTATTTAATGATATAAATATTCGATCAACAAATATATTTAAAATATTAATATATTTTACGTATATATTATTATTATTATTATTATTATTATTATCATTATTATTATTATCATTATTATTATTATCATTATCATTATGGTTGTTATATATATTATTTTTTTCATCACTTTTATTATATATATATTTTTTTAAATATGATTTCCATTTTTTTATATTCATTATATTATAATAATTATTTTTATTTATCTCTTTTGCTATTATTAATAATTGAAAAAATAACATCAAATCATAACATATTTCTATGTGTCTATTTTCATCATAAAAATAATTATTATTTTGATTTTCTAAATTATGTTCCTCTTTAGTTTCTTTAAACTTTTCATTTTTATCCTTTAAGCATGTATAATATATGTTATATATATTATTATATTTTTTATCTACTAGGAAATAACTTGAAAAATATTTATGATATTTTCTCACACTTTCTAATATATTATCATCTTTATTTATATTTAAATTATATCCCATAATATTATAAAATAATTTATTTTCAAAAATAAATTTTATATTATTTATAAACTTTAAGCTAGCTATATATATTAAATTTCTACTATTAATCATATGATATAATGTCATATATTTATTAGATATTACTTTAACAAAATCAAACATATTCTGATAAATATATGATTTATAATATTTGTTATTTATACATATATTATTATTAATGTTTGATAAAAAATTACAGCATAATAAACTTAATTCATTTTTTTGTTCATTATAAATATATACACAAATATATTTTGATGTAGTTATTAATATTTTATTTTCAAATACTTGTAAATCATTAATAAATTCATTGTTTTCAGCATATTTATAATATTCAACAACATCATACTTTAAATTGTAAAAAAATTCTTTTTCTTTATAATTAAAATGGTTTTCAAAAACATACTTTGACAATTTTGAACAGTGTTTTTTTTTTTTTTTTTTTTTTTTTATTCATATTATTAAAATGTTCCGTTCCATGAAACAATTTAGAAAAAAATGAAGTCGTTTCAATATTATTATAACTATTATATATTTGTTCAAAATTAACCATATCATCATCCATATTTTCTTCTTCACATTCGCTATTCTCACTATCCTCACTGTTCACACTATTCTCATTGTCCTCACTTTCTTGAATATGATAATCCGAATCATTATCTTCTTCTTCTTCATTGAAATGTTCCAACCTTCTTAAAGTGGATTTTTTACTTTTCATCAGACTTAGTAAATAATCCTTTTCACTCATATTATTTTTTGGTTTCTCTTTTTTCTTTAGAATTTTTTGATTTTTTAATAGAGTCTTAAATATATTACACATTTTTATACTATGATCAGTTTTATTATTATTATTATTATTATTATTATTATTATTATTATTATTATTATTATTATTATAATTATTATCATTATTATTATTATCATTATCATTATTATTATCATTATTATCATTATTATTATTATCATTATTATTGTCATTATTATCATTATTATCGTTTTCTTTTTCTTTTTGCTCAAAATTTATATTCTTTTCACATTTAAATACTTTTAAATATTCATTCATTATACTATTCATTCTTCTATTATATTCTTTTTTATTTTTCTTTTTATGATATTTAGACAATGTAATTTTTAATAAAATAACATGATTCTCTTGTGTATATATAATATACTTATTCATAAACACTTTAATATTTCTCATATTTTTACTTAAATAATATAATGGAGTTATATTATTCTTATTTTTAAAAAACACCTTCATTATATTTTCTCTCTTCATATTTCTAAAAACTACCATATGATGATTACCCTCAACATTACATTGTGTCTTATCTATTTCTTTCTGAATGCCTTCCCTTTTTGCATAATAACATGTTGAACAAGATTGCATATATTTTTCATTCACATCTTTAAATGGCATACATTGGAAGCAGATATTGTCTTTGTTATTTTTATATTTAATTTTATTTATATTTTTATATTTTCTTGTGTCTAACATTTTCAGGATGATCATATTTTTATGTATATGTTTTATATTTATCCAAAAAGATACATTTTTTTTTTTTTGAATATTTAACAGAAATACATATTTATAAGAAAACTTGAGTATAAAAAAAAAATCATCCGAACAAAAATTTAGTTTAGAATTAATTTTTTTTTTTAATTTACAAATGGTTAAATATTTAACATGATAACTTATATTATTTAAAAATATGAATATACAACCATACGTTTCGTTATTTTTCCTTTTTTCCTTTTTTTCTTTATTTTTTAAAACGTAAGATGATACATGTTTTGAAATATAAAGCTTAAGGCGTTTTCGTTGTCCCTTAATATCTTTAACTTGATAATAATAATAATAATATTTTTTCTTATCAATATGTTTTTTATTAATTTTTATATATTTTTTTTTCTCTAAATTTATATTATACATGTATGAAAAATTATTTGTTATAGATTCATTCTTATAATATTGATTATAAAAATCATGTTGCGGTATCTCTTTCTTTAAAATGAAAGTATCATTATTTATATTTTTTTTTTTTTTTTTATTTACAATTTTTATATATTCCGTTACATTACTAAAATTATATTTGCTACCTTTTAAATGAATAAGTAAAAAATTTATGGATTCATCCCTTGCTTGTGTATTTTTATGAATTATATTATTAGAATCAGTTTCTCTCTTTTTATGATATATGTTGTTATTATTAAGTTGTGACGTAGTATGATATTCAACATATTTAGGATCTTTATCATTTTCTAAATATTCATCATATATATTACCTTTATTATATTTAGTACATTCGTCTTTTTTTTCATATGTATTAGAATTATCCTTACACGTCATATCATCATTAAAGCCATTTATTTCTCTTATAATATTATCATATACACATCTTAACGCTTCACTACCGAAAACATAATAGCACATATTATGTTTGCTTGAAGCATCTTTTTTTTTATTAAGGAGAAGAGGAATGTAATGTAAAAAAAAAGAGATACTCTTTTCATTATTTTGTTCATTTACTTCAATTTTGTTCATTTCTTTTTTCCAAATATATATATTTTTATTCCTATTATCATTAGACACAGTTGAATCAAACAATGGAAAATCAGTTTTATATTCATTTATATTCTTTTCATTATAACAATGATGAACATGATTAACCATATTATGAATATTATTGATGTTATTATATATATCATGGTTTGATGTTCTAATCATATTATCATCATAAATACTAATATTCTTCTCATCCATGATAGAGTTGTTTTCTTTTGATTTTTTCTGCTTTTTTTTATTGATACTACAAGAATGATCTGCTAAACCTTTTTTCTTTTTTTTTGTATTTTTTATATTATAGTTCCCATCTACTAATATAGATAAGTTATTGTAATTAGAAATAGGTAATATTTCTTTTGTATTTACAATAGAATGTTCGTTTGTATTATAATATTTTTGTTCTCTTTCATTTTCTTTTTCATTTTCTTTTTCTTTTTCTTCTATTTTTTCTTCTACTTTTTCTTCTTCTTTTTCTTCTTCTTTTTCTTCTTCTTCTTCTATTTTTATATCATGATTATTTAAAGCAGTTTGCACAAAATCTTCTAATATCACCCCATTCTGATGATTTATATTATTATAATAATTTAATTGATCAAATATTGTCCGCAATCCTTTTCTCACATTTATAATAAAATTTTCTGAAAGATTAGAAAGATAATTTGTATCATATATATTATTATATGGCAAAAAAATATTATTTTTTATAAAATTATTTTGAAAGAAATATTTCAAGTTATATTTTTTATTTATTATATTAAAAAATATAAGGGGATATATATAATTATTAAAGTTCTTATATTGATTACGTATAAGATATAAAATATGTTTATTTTGATAAAACATATTATTTTCCTTTAAAAATAATATATTATATATATACATTAAATATTGATTATCATCATCTAAAGAATCATCATTTAATTTATAAAAATTCTTATTAATCTTATTATGTATATGTTCTAATTTTATTTTATTTTCTTCTAATATATTTTCTATACAATTAATTATTTCATCTTTTTCTTTTGAATCACTTATATTAAATAATTCATGCATCATATAATTTCTATTCAAATTTATTTCTAAAACATGTGGAATAACATTATTGTCATATGGTTTTATTATTTTATGATTTATGTTAAAATACATATTTTTACTATTACAATAGAATCCTACTTTTTTTTTCATACTAAGCTTCTTTCTATCTACTATATAATTTGTTTTCTTCATATGTTTACTAAGAAATATATTATGCCTTGAATCTTTCATTTGTTTATTGTAAAATATATCCATGTTGTCAAATGTTTTATTTCCATTCACAACTTTATCTTTATCATATATATTAAAAAAGGTTTTCGTATTATTCTTTTCTTTATCTTTCTCATAAACAAATGAATTTTCCAGATAATATTTTAATGGATATGTCAATGTGTTACATTTAACAAATTTTTGTACGTTCATATTTTTAAAAGTATTCACATCTTTATAACTAAATATGTCTTTTTTTTCTTTAATAACACCAAAATATAATTTATTATTTATAGATATGATCATGTCAAAAATTATATTTTCTTCTGTATTATAATTTTTTATAACAATCATGTTTCTAGGGTTAATATTTGGATGTGCCTTAATAACTTTATTATGCATATAAGAAAAATTGGTATCAAAAAAATAATCATCATTATGATCATAATTAATATAATTATTATTATTATTATTATTATTATTATATTTGTCATTTATTTCTCCTATAACAGTATTTATCTTTTCATTTTCATTACATTTTACCTTTAAATAATTAATTTTTTCACATGTTGAGGATTGTACCAAGGGGATATTACTATGTACATTATGATGTATTTTATTATTTTCATTATTTTTATTATTCTTATTATGTTTACTATTTTTTCTTTTCGTAAATATTAACTGCATAAGGAATATATTTTTATTTTTAATGGGCCTTTCTTTAAACCCTTCGTGATTCATAATATCTAAGTAATCTTCCTTCTTTTTCTCTTTCTTTGTGTTTTCTTTTTTTTCTTCCTTTTTTTTTTTTTTTTTTACTTCCTTTTTTTCTTCTTTTTGATCTTCATCTTTTTCTTCATCTTTTTTTTTCATTTTGTTTTTCCCTTTGTTTTTCTTTTTGGCTTTATTTTTGCTTTCTTTTAAATCTTCGATTTTCTCTTCATTTTTTATATTAAAAATATTTATAAAAAACTCATCAATAATATTTTTCATTTTATTAAATAATATATGTTCATTTTTGTTTAAATAATCACCTCTAATAATACTACTACTACTACTATTATTATTATTATTATTATGGTTGTTATTCTGGTAAGAATCATTATTTTCTTTAATTTTGCTGGATATAAAAAGATATAATTTATTTTCACATGATGCTATAACATAATAATTTTTTTTAAAATATAACCTTTTTTGCTTCTCTTTATAGTTTTTTGCTTGATGACTATACAACATATTATTGTTTTGATAACTGTCACATTTGTCGTTTACATTAAGTCTTTTACGCTTAAATATATTAAGAAAAAGCACACATCCATTTCCTACAACAAATTCGTCATATATTTTTGTAACATTTCTCTGACTTTTGTAAAAAAGAAAAGAATCCAAAAATAAATGGTTCAATGTAAAATTATGTTTTCCTTTTTTATTAATATCCTGAAATATATCATATACTTTCACACTACCATTATTACATCCAACTAGAAGAAAATTATTTAATTTACATACACCAGTAATAATTATATCATCATTAAATGTATCAATAATATAATTATAGATCTTATTAATTATAAATGATTTCTTTTCTTTTTCTTTATTTTCTTTTTTAAAAATTGTAAAACATGATACACGATGTATTATATCTTGATCATTAGCAATATATTTTTCTATATCATATTTTTGACATGGATGATAAATATAATTAAAAATATTATTATTACAACTAGCAGAAATATTATTTACACATTTATTATCACACATATTATTTATACAATTTATATTTGTCATATTTAAAAAATATATAAATATCTTACATATTCTCTTCATACCAATACAAATTAGTATATATGGGTTTATATTAATATCGTTATCATCTTTTCTTAAACTCTTATCATAGTTTGTAAACATATATAAAGAATATATAATATCATTACAATGAAAATAATGTAATAATAAACAGCGATTATATTTTATATCAATGTAAAATAAAAATACCATATTTTTACTATTAGATAATAAAAGGAACTGTTTTATATAATAATAAAATGATATGCTGTTATCAAAAGTTATTTCGAATGTATCATCTAATTTTATGGGAATACAATAATTATTATTATCATTATTATTATTGTTATTATTATCATTATTATTATTATTATTATTATTTTTTATTATATCATACACATTTATAATCAAACTATATCTATTTAATATTAAAATTATATAATTATTATTATCTTCATTATATATACAGTGTGTAAATAAAATGTTACTTTTTATTAAATGATATCTTTCCATATCTTCATCATTTAAAATATAAAATGTGGGCTTCTTCATATTGTTATTATTATTACCATTATAATAATGATTTATATAATTGTTATTCCTTATATCATAATTTTTATCTATCATGTACTTCTCATCTATATATCTACTTATATCATATTTATCATCATCTTTCTTTACACAATTTTTATGTATACACAACTTTTTATATTTTTTATCAAAAAGGTTAAATGAATTCATACATATATTACAATATTTAGATATCTGATGATTCATAATTAACATATAAGTTGTTTTTAAATAAGAAGAAAAACAAAGAATATTAATATTCTCATTTAAATGAAGATAAAAAAATGTACTTTTCCAAATATCTATATTAGATATAATTTTTTTTTTTTCACTTAAGTAGATATTATATCCTACACTTAAATTATATGTACAATTAGCTTTATCTAAAATCATTAATTTATATGACATATATCTTTTCATTTTTTTTATATCAAAAAATTTATCATTATAATAATCATTTATTTTTTTTTCTTTTTCTATGTTTCTCAATGTAAACAAGGAAGAATTACTTTTTTCAATATCTCCATAATTGGCGCGAGAAATAATATTACAATTATATTTATAATCTTTTATACTTTTTAATTTATTAAAACGATAAAAATGTTTAATATAATGGATACATTTAAATCGGTTATGATATATATTTTTATTTATAAATATGGTCGATTTTAACATGTACAATTCATCACATTCTTTTTTGTGTAATGTTAAAAGATAATAAACTTGAATATCTTCTTCTTTTTGGAAACAATTCTTTTTCTCGTTAAAATTATTAGAAGAAAATTTTGTTTCTTTATTAATAATATCTGTATTTTTAATATGCATTTGTTTATTATTATTATTATTATTATTATTGTTGTTGTTGTTGTTGTTGTTGTTGTTATTGACGTTGTTGTTGTTATTCTCATCATTATTATTATTACTTCTATTAAACCTATTTATTGTTAAATCCTTCTCTGCCATTATAATTTTTCTTTTTTTGTTGTTCTCTTGATTTATACAACATATTATATTACTTCTTGATATCATTTGTTCTATATACTTGTTTGTATCCATACTATAAACATTTTGAAAACCATCTTTATTTATTACAAGTTTTTTCTTAAGATAATCATATATTAACGTAACTATATATATATCATTTATATTTCTATCTATAATTAGATATTGTTTAATAACAGAAAATAAATTAAATATCCCCTGTCCTTTCTTTTCCTTTCTCCTTTTCTTACTATTTAATGATATAACAGAAAAACGGTTTTTATTATCATACGATTTATTATTAAATGGAAAATTCTCATCATTCAAATCTTTACATTTCGGTTTTTCGATATCATTTTCATTATTTATATAATTAAATGTATTAATTCTTTTATGTCTATATGATTTTTTCTTCTTAAGTTTAAGATGGTATTTAAGATGATCACAAAAAATATAATTACAACAATTATTATTATTATAAATATTATTATTATTATTATAATCATTATAATCATTATTTTTATTATTATCATCATAATAATCATCATCATTTTCATTATCATCATCATCATCATTATCATTATCATCATTATCATTTGTGTCTTTTATTTTTTTTAGAAAGGGATATTTCCTATTTTGATATATTTCATCAAATAATCCCTTGCTTATATTAAGAGATACAACAAAAGAATCGTTTTCCTTTTTTTTTTTTTTTATTTTTGTTAAATTATCATAAACGGAATTAACATCTTTGTTGCTAATATCTTTATCCTCTTTATAATGTATATTACATATTTTGTTTTCTTTACGGTTTATATCATCTGATATAATATCATAATTTTTATCACAATTTTTTTCATCACTTAAGCATATTCCCTCTTTACATTTATCTTTATACAGTTCATAATTTTTTGTAATGTCATAAAAAGGCCAACTCTTATAAATTTTATCATTTATATATGAGTATCTACATATGCTTTGATACTTTTTAAATTGGTGATAATAAATAAACATATATGTGTAAAAACTGTCAACATAAGGAATATTTTTTAAATGTTTAATACATTCAAAATTATTGTAGTAATTACAATGACATATATAAATGTTTTTTTTGAATTCATTCTTATGAACATTCATGTCATAGGACTTTTCTGCAAATTCATTTTTATCCCATATAGAAAATTTTTTGGATATAATATACCAATCAATATCTTTATATATAATTTGTTGATTTTTATTTTTATCTAAATTTTTATTTTCCATCTTAACTATTTTTCTAAAAGTTAATGTATTTATATAGTACGATACATTATTATAACAATTTAGATAATTCAATAATGTTAACTTTATATCATATGTATATGAAAAATTGAAGATATATATAATTTTTTCTGTAAACAACAGAAATAAATTCTTTGTAATTTTCTCAAACTTACATATTTCGAGTGGTAAAGATAATTTAGCTATAGGTATTAATAAATTATGTAACCCATATACAACAGGCTGTGTATTTTTTTTTACGTTTTTCTTTTTTTTCTTATTATCTTTATTTTTATATTTTAAAAATAGTACATTTGAACTGTTATTATTATTAGAAATAATGATTATGATATTGTTTTGGTTTTTTATTTTTTTTTTTTTGTTCATTTTTAAAAATGAATTCTTCAATATTTTTTTACGAAATTTTAAATAATCGAAATTAATATCGTCTAATAAATTAATCGATATGGACAACATATTTAAGATATAGTATATCATATTATGAAGTTGTAAATAGTAATATGTTATATTATTTCTAATAACTTGTTGATTATCATTAATATTATTATTATTATTATTATTATTATTTTTTTTTTTTTTTTTTTTCATACAACTATCTTCCTTTATCTCATTAGGTTCATATGAAACATCCTGTTCATTATTTTGATTACTCATATTTTCGAATAAATAACATAAATTTTTATTTATAAAAAAATAAATATCATCATACATTATAATATTATCATTTTGTATATTATTCATCTTTCTATTATTAATTACATCTGTTCCTAAGGTAACAGAATCAGGTGTCGATTTGGATTCTTCTAAATTATTATAATCATTCTTTTTTGAGCGTTCCTTTAAAATGCAACGTTTTTTATTATTTTTGTTTTCATTATTAGTATATTCCTTATTTTGTGTAAAAAGTAAATTCAAAAGGTGATAAATAAAAATATTAAAAAAGTATAAATGAAGTGATAGTTCATATAATATCTCTGAACTTTTATCCTCTCTTTTTATCAGGTATACAAAATTATTAGATAATGTTCTACCACTAGAATAGAAGAGTGATATAAAAAAGAATAACAACAATTTCATTCTTACAAATATTTGAAATAAAAATAGTAAATTCCTTTCTTGAGAACAATCGAAAAAACCTTTCTTATTATATAGAAATATATTTTTAAAATATGTTATATATATATAATCATATTTATTAGAATAAAATTTTTTAAAATAGTAATTACTTATCATTTTAAACATATCACACATTTTCATAACATTATCTTTGTTATCTGATATATTATTAAAGTATTTATCACTATGCAAATTTGTAGTTTTATATTTTTTTAAATATTTTTTTACTATATCAATATGTATATATTTCTTTTTATCATATTGCTTTAATAAAAATAATTCTTCTTTTCTAAAAATCTTCATTTTTTTCAATCTATTTGTTAATATCTTCATTTCATCTTTTTCGTTTTCACAAGCGAGTAAAACATTTTTTATGAATTGATCATAATCTATATGATTTTTAATATAATTTACAAGGAAACAGATTTTTATGCTCATACAATTATCCTCAAACTCATTATAATAATTTATATTTTTTTCATTCCTTAAATTCATATTCAAATCATGCATATTATCACATGCTAAAGTACCAACATGATTTTTCACATCATCATAATGATGATCCTTAGGAATATATTTTTTTTTTTTTTTTTTTTTCTTATCCCTATCTAAATATGTTATAAATGTTATATTTTTACAGAATTCTACAAATGAATTTTCTTCCTTCAATTTATTAGGTTCCACATAGAATATATTTTTTTTTTGTTTAGTTTTTTTCTTCTTATCAGGAGATATAGAAAATCTGTTTATTCTATTAACTTTAAATTTATATGTGTCATTATTCTCTTCATATTGTGAAGAAAAATCATTTTTATAATCTTTTATAAATAAAGGATGTTTAATAAGAAGTCTATCTTTTTCATTATAATTTTTTAAGACTTCAAATTTGGATCTATCATTCTTATAATATACATCACTTAAACAGTTATTATAATATATATTTGGTTGTATTTGTCTAATAAATAAAATATTTTCAATAGATATAAAAAAGATATCATTAATATTACATATATTAATATATTTGTGGTAGTCCTCTTCTATTATAAAACACGTACTTTCTGTCTTCGTGCTTTTCAAATATTTCTTATATAACTTTAAATTTTCTACAAATAAATTATCAATAAAATAATACTCTATAAAACCATCATCATATTCTAAAATACGAACATTTAATTTTTCATCAACCACAATAAAACGATCAAAGTGTTTACTTTTGACAACCTATATGGAAAAATATATATATATATATATATACATATTGTTATATAATGTAGGTATTATTAAGATAATATTATTTGTATAACACAAATATGTTCACAAAATATAACATGAAAATGAAACTAATATAATTTATATATTATAAACGTACTTGTAAAAATATTATTTTTAAAAAAGTGTTCTGTACATATATGCTTTCTTCATAATTGCTTGTCAGCAACTCTAGATAGCAATCCTATATAAAAAAATAAATAAATAAAATAAAATAAAATAAAATAAAATAAAATAAAATAAAATAAAATAAAAACATATATATATATATATATATATATATATATTTATATTTACATTTATAGTTATGTGTATAAATTTCAATATACTTTCTCATTTCAAAATATATATATATATATATATATATATATATATATATGTATGTATACCTTTGCTGCGAGTAGTAATTCTTTTTCATTATTCTTAATAAATTTTCCCTTTATTAAAAAATTTATCTTATTTGTACTATGCACTGTTTGAATACTTATCATTTTAAAAATAATATATAAATAAAATTGAAGTTATTATAATTGATATATATAGATATATATATTTGTTTATTTATTTGTTTATATATCTATTTATTTGTTTGTTTATATATCTATTTAATTATTTGTTTATATATCTATTTAATTATTTGTTTATATATCTATTTAATTATTTGTTTATCCATTTAATTTGTTATAAACATACTAAAAAAAAAAAAAATAAAATAAATAAAATGAAGCCATATTTTAAGATATTAAAAATTATAAAATTAAAATATGCAAATTATTATAATAATGATACATATAATCTAATCTTTTCCTTTCCTTCCTATTTTTATCAAAATGCTTTATGTTCAAAACGTTAAATATAAAAAAAATACATAAATTATAACATTAATATAAGTATGTATCATAATTATAACTCTATATTGAGCTTATTCTAATATTTCTTTTTAATAACAAAAAAAAAAAAAAAAAAAAAAAAAAAATATACATATTATATATATATTATATATATATATATATATATATATTTATAATGCATATTCAAATATAACCATATATTCTATAAAAAAATAAAATAATAATATACTAATTAATTTTATAATTACACATTTTGTTATATTAGCTAAAAGGATACAAAAATTGTTAATAAGAAGAAATGTAATAAATAATTAAAAGTATATTATTTATTAAATATATTATATATTTTTTAGCAAATATCAAAATAAGTACATTATATTATTATATATATATATATATATATATATATATAATATTTTATTTATCTATGTTTTGAGAGATGAAAAATATATATATTTGTGTTAAAAAAAAAAAAAAAAAAAAAGCCACTATATATTTAATATTATATGTATATCCTTATAATATTGTAGAATATAACTAAAATGTATTATATATGAAAATTATATTATAATTATATATTTATATTATACTTATTACAAATAAGTATCAAGTTTGACAGTTAAAAAAAATTTAATATATATTTATATATATATATATTATATAAAGGAACAAGAAAATATTACAATATTTATTAAATTAAATTATATACCTTTCATTTTTTATATAAAAAGGATTTATAGTTTTTTTCAAGATATATGTTTATAATAATTTATGTTAATGTATGTTTTAATTAGTTATATATGTATATAAAACTTCACAAAATGAATGTAGTATTTTTTGTATCTAGCAATTTTTGATACATTCTTAAAATAATATATATGTGTAGGAAATTTAAATAAATTGTTTTTTTTATAATTTACAATATTTACCTTTTTAAAATTAAAAAAATCCAACTTAAATAAATTAGTATAAATATAAAAATGTCAAAATGTTTAAATGTATATAAGTGTGAATATTTTTTTTTTTTTTTTTTTTTTTTTTTTTCGTCATAATATTATAAAAACGTTATTTTCAATTTTTAATAAAGTAATATGTAAATTAAAACGTGTCTTTTAATAGAAAAGTATATATAAGATATACATATGTTGTAACATGTGTACAAATATATCTTATACGCATAATTATATATACATATATATTATTAAGGTGATAGTCCACCGTCTATTACGAAAACTCGACCATTAATATAACCCGACTTATCTGAGGACAAAAAACAAGCTAAATTAGCTACCTGGAAAAAATATATATATATATATATATTTATATTTATATAATAAAATATATAATTTTAATGTGTAACCCTAATAAAACATATTAATAATTTGTAAAAAAAAAAAAAAAAAGTTTTCATTTTTTATATACTTCTTCTGGTGTTCCCATTCTTCCAGCAGGAATGTTTGAAATTATGTTCTTCTAAAAAATAAATACATGTATATATTTGCGGGTAAAATATGTATTTAAAAATCAAGACAACTGTAACGAGTGTTGAACAAATAACATATGATTATATCTTTCATCACCCACGTGTGATGTATAAAAAAAATATATAACATATATATATATATATATATATATATATATTTATTTATTTATTTATTTACATTTCTTTATTAATTTTCTGAATATTTTGTTACCTTTATTTGTTCGCTAATTTTGTCAGTCATGTCACTAGATATAAATCCAGGGGCTATGGCATTCACGGTTATATTTCTTGAAGCTAATTCTTTTGCTAAGCTTTTTGTAAAACCAATCACACCAGCTTTAGACGAAGAATAATTTGCTTGTCCTACATTTCCTATTAAGCCTACTATACTTGATATATTAATTATTCGACCATATCTATAATTAATCATTCTTTTTGATATAGGTTGTGTTATATAAAATAGAGAATTTAAATTTGTGCTTAATACATCTTCCCATTCATCATTTTTCATCCTTAGAAAAAGATTATCTCTAGTTATTCCAGCATTATTAACTAATATATCAACATTTTTATGTTCTGTCAGAATCTTATTAATCAGTTCACTTATTTCTTCTTTTTTAGATACATCACCTGCATAACCTGATGATGCATAACCCAGTGATTTTATTTCATCAACAACACTATCACATGATTTCTACAAATATCAATTATTTATATTAAAATATTAAGTAGTTTGCATTTTATTTTAATATAAAATGTACTATTTTCATAACCATGCATATGTCTTTTTTTTTTTTTTTTTTTTTACTTGAGTTCTACTTATACATATAACGTGAGATACTGATTTTGCCAACATTTTAGCAACCTCTCTCCCTATTCCTCTTCCTGCACCTGTCACTAAAGCAACTTTATTTTCCCCACAATAATAATAGTTTCCCTTCATATGGTCAGACAATAAATTTAATGAATTGATATTTTTAAATCCACGATTGTGAGCTAGCTAAAAAAAAAAAAAAAAAAAAAAAAAAAAAAAAAAAAAAAATATATATATATATATATAATATAAATACATATATTATAGTATAATATTCCTTCAAATAACACCTTCGCATTTTTTAATACATAAGAAATTTTATAACAATTGAAGAATTTTATAAACAAGAAAAACAGATGAAATCTATGTAGAACACTCATTTTGATCATATAAATATATATATATATATATATGTGAAAAATAAAAAACGTTTCGTTAATATTTATAATTTTATAAAAACCTCTCGTATTTATTTATAACATAAGTTTTTAATATATTTTATTAATTTCCTTTTTGTGTGTGTTAAATGAATATATATTTTTAATAACAATTCATAAAAATAAAAAAAAATTAATATATAAAAAAAAGAAAAGAAAGGAAAACATTTTGATTATACATATATATATATATATATATATATATATTTGATTAAGGATCCACGATACACACATATTATTCAACAAAAAGAATATATTACAAATATATATTTTTTTTATTCAGAGAAAGATATATAAAATTCCAACATTTTGAATATATTTATTTCATTCATTATATATTTATATTATCATACTTAAAAAAAAAAAAAAAATAAAATAATTCAAAAGTGCAAATCTCAAAAAGTAACAATATATATAATTCGGCAATATACTTCTACCGTTTTCATTCTCAATAATTAATAAAAAAGAAACTATATATATATATACATTTCAATATATTACATGACTAAGTTATGTTTATATATCACCACTTTATATCTACAAAAATCTATGTTAGTGAAAATAAGGATATCTTCTGTCACTACATATTATTTCATAATTCCATATCCGGTTAATACATATTTTTATAAAATATACATATTGTATAGTATAAATAAATATAGAAATATATATACGTGATTGTTTTATTTTGTTTTTATTTAGAAATAGAATGTTTATCTGTTTAACACATATGTATACAGAAAAAAATTAACCTATGCTTTTCAAATAATATATATATATATATATATATATATATGTAATGAAGTAACAAAATTTTCTTAAAATAACATCGGAACAAAAAAAAAAAAAAAAAAAAAAAAAAAAAAAAAAAAAATATTTATAAATATATATAATAGTTTATATTATATATATCACTTACATATTTTGCAATATCTTTAACAATACGTTTCTATATGTGTGTCTTCATGAAATAATACATATTTGTTTCTTAAAATATATAATAATTTACATATTTTTCCCCAGAGAAGACATTCAATATACAACAACATGAATCCTATATGTTACCTTTCTTGCAAATGTAATATTATTGATTAATTAGTTTTATAAGAGTATGTTAATCTGTTACATTAATATTGTTAATTTTTTATATTATTCCAAATCTAGTTGAATTCCGTATAATGAAACTCCTTGTTCTTTTAGTTGTTTGGCTACTTCATCTATAGAATAGAAAGATGATTTAATTTGCGGTTCTAGAACCTTTAATTTATTTTCTAATATATCAATTGCCATTTGTACAATTTGTTCAGGAGGAATAGATCCAACAGATTCAACATGAAAATGAAATATGGTTTCATCATAAACAATTTTTATAATATCTCTGTATCCTAATTCTGATAAAAGTTCAATTGAACTTTCTGCCATAACAACAGACATATTTTCTTTTAATTTTAATTGTATATTATTATTATTATCATGTGTATTTTTATTTAATATATAACAATCATTATTTAGATTATTTGCTAATAATAGTTTATGTTCATTTGATAATTTATCTATTAAATTATGTTTAATAAGAACTTTATGATCTATACGATAAGATACATTAGCAGGAATCCATTTTGCATGCATCTTACCTATACCTTTTGTAGCTATTAATTTCATATGTAATGTTTGATTTTTTGATAAAGTAACAATAGGTATCGCATTTTCACTTAAAGAGTTTTTATTACCATGTGGTATGGGCATGGGTATATTAGGCTCATGTTCTAATGATTCAATATCATAATGTGATACATCAATTTTATTAGAGTGATTACATTTTACTTCAATAATATATTGAATAGTACATTTTGAACATGTTTCTTTACATTTACATTTTTCCCTAAATTCATAATTATTTACATTACGACTATCTATGGGTATTAACCCTAATCTATGTGCAATAAATTCATCATGAAATGCACTTGTATTTTCATAAACATTTACTACATCTATAGCTAATGTTGGAATTTCTGATAACATTATTCTCCTTAATGCATTAGCTATTCCAGAGTTACTATTATATAATGTAAAATCCAACTCGTCCTTTGTTAATTTCGTGATATTTATTTGATGTTTATTTGCATTATCATTATAAGTAGTCATTATTAAATATAAATATGTATCTTTTATATTTTATTATATATATATATATATATATGGTAATATTTTATTTATTTATAATTTGACAATAAAATTCTTACAATTTTTTTTAATACTTTTGTATTTTACATATACACAAATCGCATTGAAAAAAAAAAAAAAAAAAAAAAAAAAAAAAAAAAGGAAGTCAAATAATTTAACATATATATATATATATATATTATTTTTTTGTATTAATATAATAGAATAGGCTTTTTTTATTACATTTTCAAGAAACTTTTTTTTTTAAAGTTATATATTATTTTATCATAAATGTAGAAGTATATATAAATATATATTTTTATTATTAAAACTACATATATATATATATATATATTAAATAAATTATTCATAAAATTGTGATTATTTAAAAATTGTATATATTATTTTATAAAATTCTTATTTTACTCAGCAAATAAATATATTTGTTAATAAAAATAAACATATAAGTATTTTTATTAAATAATGGTTAAATAATTTCTATATTAATATATTTTAAGGCATATGACATGGATGACCAAATATATATACGCATAGATATATAAATGTATATATATATATTATTATATATTATCTTCATGTTAGAAAAAAAAAAAATATATATATATATATATATTATTCTCCTATTATAAATAGGTATATTAGTATTTTAGAAAAAAGGAATTAAATATTTAATAAAAAATAAAATAAAAAAAAAATTTAATAAAGTTTGATATTTTATTTATATTGGGTTAAATTGATAAACAACACTAAACATTAAATAAACAAATATAGTATGATATATATATATATATATATTTGAAGAACCAAAAATATATATATATATATAATGTTTTATTATTATATATTCTTAATTAATTAATAACAATATACTCAAAAAAAGAAAACTTTCTCATATGAGAAAAGTGAAGAGAATGGAATATTATTAAAATTATACATATATATATATATATATATATATATATATATGTAATGTATATACTTATTCATATATATTATTATAGGGGAAATCAAAGAGGAATTGTAATATAATGTTTATAAATATTACCAAAAAAAAAAAAAATAATAAATAAATAAATAAATAAATATACATATATATATATATATATATATATATATATATATATATATATATATATATATGTTTGACTTGTTTTATGACCCTACCTTTGCATCAATTTAAAACAGTCATAATGAGTTGGACTGGAATATGCTAAGAAGACGCATTTTTTATACATACCATTATTATTTTTGGATTCATATTTTAAATGCCAATTTTCTAATGTAGATGTTATAATATATATTATACAATCAAAAGCATCAGCTGTGGCTTTAATACATAATTCATCACCCCAGTACCCATTTTTGGACATATTTTTTATATATTGTTGAAATTCATTATTTTCAAAGTATATGCAATATTCTTCTTTATAATTTAGCATATATTCTACACATTTTTTCCTAACATACATATGATATTTTTGTTTATGAAATAAGTTACGAGATATCGAACGGAATAAGCAATTTCCATCTCCAATAACTTCAATAAGTTCACATCCAATGGCCCATAATCTATGTTCTAATATTTTTTTTTCATTATACTGTGGTTTATTTATATTATTTTTTTTAAAATAAGATATATGTCTATCGAATGTACTATATCTTTTCAACTTTTCTTTTCTTTTTAATATCTCTATAGCTTTTAATACATATCCCAAACTCTTAATATTCAAATTATTTTGTAATTTTCTTTCTATTTCTTCATCCTTTTCATTATTTTCTAACACCTTAAGCCTTGTCTTCATATAATTATATTTCCACTCCAAACACATTTATTTTAAAAGAAAAAAAAAAAAAAAAAAAGGACCTTTCTTTTTTAAATAAATTATTTGAAACGGATAGGTATATATAAATATATATATATATATATATATGTTCTTATTTTTTATATATATATTATCAAAATATGAAATACATTGGGATATATATATAATATATATATGTATATATTTTTTCTTTTATTTCTCATAACATCAGGATGTAGAATGATGGGGATTATTTTATTATTATTTTTTCCCACAAACATTATATAATGTACAAAAATAATATAAGTTGTAAAAAAGAAAAAAAAAAAAAAATGTATTCTTTCTTATAAGTATATTCTTTTTATATTATTTTTTAATTTTTTTATTATAATAAATGATGATAGACGTTTGCAAAAGAATCAGTTATTTCATAAAAAGGTTTATATACCTTGTAGTGTAATTGATATATATATATATATATATATATATATATATAATATATATAATATTAATTATAATTATATAATAGTTTTTTTTTTTTTTTTTTTTTTTTTTTTTTTTTTTTTTTCTCAAAACTATTGTATATATTAAAATAAAAAAATATTCATATTTAATACATATGTAGACGAAATAAAAATTAAAAAAAAATTATTGTAAAAAATATTAACATCACAGCTATTAAGTTTATGAGGAAATTAATTTCATAGTATATTTTTATAAAATATTACCTATATATATATATATATATATATATAGAACATTTAAAAAAAAAAAAATATATTTTTTTTTTTTTAGTGGAATTTTCTATTAGAGAATATTATATATAATATTATATATATACTGAAACTATTAAACGTAATTAATATATTTATATAATTAAAAAATAGATGAAAATATATAAAGATATAGATACTGATTATTTTGTTTTTTAGCATCATCACTATATTATTTAAAATTAAATATATTTTATAAGTATATATTAAAAATTTTATAATAGTTATATAATTCCTTTATTATTGTTATATATATATATATATATATATATATATATATATATATATATATATATATGTATCAATATATTTATTATTTTCTGTTGTTTTATTATTTTATTTTAAATTAATGTACCTATATATTTTTAGTTCATATGATTTGTTGTTTAGTATTTTATCCATTATTGTTGAAATAACGTGTTTTATTATTTTATACTGTTCAATAATATTTTTTGTTTTATTGCTCATATATTTTTTATATCTCTTCGTATCATATGAATAAGACAATGTTTCATCAAATAGCTAGTAATAAACTAAAAAAAAAGAAAAACAATGAAAAATGTATAGAAGAAAATATTATATTCAATGTATATAATAATGATGAATAAATACATTTTATCATGATATATTTGAAGAAATATATATTATCACATATGAATTCGGGTTATTATAAATATTAACAAAATAAAGGGAAAACGCAGGAAATAAATCTGAAGAATATATACAAACGGAATGACCACAAGGGGATATGTTTTATGAATTAAAAAAATAACACAAATATATATATGTATAAATATATATATATATATATATATATATATATATATATATATATTTATATTTATATTTATATTATAAAAATTTTTTTTTTTTTTTTTTTTTTTTAAAGTTGAAAATATGTTCATGAGGTGGAATAAAATATCTCGGTATACACTATTAAGTGGTATGGTAATTTCCTTTTGTTTATTTTATAAATCAAAGAATTTCAATTTATTGAAAACATTAATTAGCAAGCTAAGAAATTTGTTCCCTCTTTTTATAAAAAATAACTTTTTAAATAATGAAATTAAGAATAGTGTAAAAATATATTTTGGTAGTCAAAGTGGGACGGCAGAAGAATTTGCCAAAGAATTAAAAGCTAACTTGAATGATTTATTTCATATACAAGCAAATATTATCGATTTAGAATATTTTAATAAAGAAGAAATCAAGTCTTTTGGAATCCGTATATTTATTGTTGCAACATATGGAGATGGAGAACCAACTGATAATGCAGTTGAATTTTTTAAATGGTTAAAAAGTTTAAATAATGATAATGATTATTTTAGAAATACTAAATATTCCATTATGGGTTTAGGTAGCAAACAATATAAACATTTTAATAAAATAGCTAAAAAACTTGATACATTTCTTTTAAATTTTAAAGCTCATCAAATTAGTGAAACTATTTATGGTGATGATGATGATAATATATATCATGATTTTGAAGTATGGAAAAATAAATTTTTTTTGCAACTTCCAAAATTATTAAATATGAAAAATATACCTGTTTATGTACCCAAAGAAGATATTATTGAATTGACATCTTGGAGAGACATGCCAGAAATTAAGTTAGATATACAATATTATGATCATATAATAGAAGAAGATAATAAAAAAGAAAAAGATATAGTAAAAGATAATATTATAAATGAAAATTTTACAAATAATCAGCAATTATTGAATAGTAAACAAAACAAACTAAATATTAATAACAAATCAAAACATATTAGTACTGATATAATAGGGAAATTTTATTTTAATCATCTTACAGGAAATGTTATATCCAATGAAAATTTATTAAAAAATGTGGATTTATCAAATAACGGAGATAAAGTTAATCATATCAATATTAGTATTGACGAAAATATTATTTATAAAGCTGCAGATAACTTATCCATTTTAACAAAAAATACAAACGAGGTCATGACCTGGTGGTTAAAACGATTAAATATAGATGAAAAAGGAAAAACAAAAAAATTCACTTTTGTAAATAGAAATAAATTAATTGATAATTCATCTGCTATGAATGATCCGAAGGATGATGTAAAAAATAAAACATATATCAATGATGTTAATAAAGGGAATAATAAAAAAAATAATGATGGAAATAGTAATTGTGATGATAATAGTAATTGTGATGGTAATAGTAACTGTGATGGTAGTAATAATAATTATAATGATGATGATGATGATATATATGTGCCCTTTCCAACACCATGTAGTGTTGAAGATGCATTATCATATTATTGTGATCTAACAACCATTCCAAGACTGAATATTTTAAAAAAGTTTAAATGTTTTATTAAAGATATAGAAGAACTTAAAATGTTTAACTTTATTTTATCTAATAATCAAAGGAATACATTCTTTAACATATGTAAAGAATGTGATATGACATTTATAGAATTTGTTGATATGTTCATGCAAAGTGCTGTATTTGAATTATCTCCATTTTTACAATTAATACCTAGGAATACTCCTAAAAGTTATACTATTTCTTCTTCTCCAAAAGAATCAAAAGATATATTGTCATTAACTGTTAAGAAGAAACAATATTGTATACATTCTCTTAGAAGAGCATTAAAAAATTTTAAAAAAAATGATATGTTTCCAAAATTAAATGAACAAAAGTTACGAGATCTTTGTAGCAGAAGATGGTTTAAGGGATCATCCTCATACTATTTAACAGAAGAATTAAATGTGAACGATATAGTTAAATTCAATATAAAATCTTCCAAATTTGTTCTCCCAGAAAATATTCAATCATCTCATATTATTATGATTGCTACAGGTACAGGAATTGCACCTTTTAAAGCTTTCCTTAGCGAGTTTATATATTATGATAAACAAATTGTAAAAGATAATTTTGTAAGAAAAGGAAAAAGAATATTATTTTATGGATGTAGAAAAAGAGAAGTAGACTTCCTGTACGAAATGGAAATTATGGATGCTCTTGAGAAGAAACATATTGATGAAACATACTTTGCATTTTCACGAGATCAAGAAAGTAAAATATATGTCCAAGATTTAATTCTTCAGAAAAAGGAACTTGTATGGAATTTATTACAAAAGGGTGCATATATTTATGTTTGTGGAAATAGTAATATGAGTAAAGATGTAAACAAAACCATTAATAGTTTGCCTCTCCATTTTAAACAAAATGATAAAAAATTTACGAAAAAGTTAAAGAAATCTGGGCGTTATATCCATGAGATGTGGTAATGAGATGACACAACATAACACATTAATATAAAATATATATATATATATATAACACGATGTTATAGGTAGCTCTTATTTACATTATTTTATTTTATTTATTTTTTTTTATTAACATGTTCATAATTTTGTACATATTTTTATGAACATGTTCATAATTTTTTATATTTTTTAAAAACATTTTAATGTTATCTTATATATATATATATTCATATATACATTGTTTTTAAGCCTGTTTGTTTTACTTATTTCAATTTAAACTATGTACCTTTGTACATTTGTTTTGTTTTGTTTTTTTTAAATAATTATTAGTAATTTCCTTTTCTTAAAGGAATAAAAAAATTAAAAAGATTAGACATATTTACAATAAAAAAATAAAATATATATATATATATATATATTTATTTAAACGTTCTATTATATATATATATATATATATATATATATATATGTGATAAAATTACCTTTTCATATAAAAAAAAAAAAAAAAAAAAAACCAAAGAAAACAAAATGACTTTCATTAGAGGCTCATTTATATTCCTTTACATTTTAGTAATCATTCTAAATACGATACATCAATATTTATTTGATAATATTGACAATGTATGTATGATTTCAAAATTTTTATCCTCTAAAATTTTCGTTTCTACCAAAGGATATGGTTACATTGAAAACATTGTTGAAAATATTCCACAAATTGAAAATAGAAAAATAATAAATATATTACAGCATGATGAAATAATCAACCAAGTGAATCATAATACTAATTATAAGGATACATTATATAAACAACATAACAAAAAGAGTAAGAACAGAATAAAAATTAAATCACCACAAAGAAAAAGTCACCCCAATCTTGTCAAAGTAAAGAATAACATAAATTTCAACGAGATAAAAAATAGTCATGAAATCAATTCTAATGATAGTTTATTTAAGACGGATGAAATAAAAAAGGAAGAAGTATCCGAAAAAAAAGAATGTAAGGGGAGCGCTAAAAATTGCATTAGAGCAAAAGTTAAAAGTTTGATTAATGTAATGAAAGGTATGGAAATTAATAAGAACGAAAAAGAGAATTCAAACTTAGATAGGGAAGAGAATATATATGATGATGAACATCATACTGTAATTGTATTTGATGGTATAGATGAAAATAAAGATTTATATAATAAGTACAAAAATATTAAGAAAAATACGAATGGTATGGATTCAATAGTTATACAAGGTACAGAATATTTAGGTGTTGGTTATGATTTTATATTTGGGAACCCAATAGGTGACCCATTTTTAAAGGTAGATCCTGGTTATAGAGATTCGATAATAAAATTAACTTATCCTAAATCAGATGAAGATTATCCTGATAATTATATGAATATAAATCCTAATGGTTCCTTTGTGAGAAATGAAATATCTTGTAATAGATCAGAAAAGGAAAGTGAAATAAGTACCATGAGTGAATATACGAAAGAACTTTCTGTAGATGCATCTATAGGTGCTTCTTATGGTTTATTTGGATCTTTTTCTGCATCTACCGGTTATAAGAGTGTATCAAATACTATATCTAAAAATAAGTTTCGAATGTTCATGTTGAAGAGTTATTGTTTTAAATACGTTGCTTCTTTATCTCAGTATTCGCAATGGAAACTAACTGATCAGTTTGTAAGGGCTATTTCTTTATTACCATCTCATTTTAATTCCCTAGAAAAGGATGGAACTTATTGTACAGATGAAGAATTCCGAGATAATCGCAAAAGTGAAAAATGCGGGAAGAGTGTCACAGCATGGATGTATTTTTTCAAAAACTTTGGAACTCATGTTTCTACTCTTTTACATTTAGGTGGGAAAATAACACAACAGGTAAAGATATCAAAAAATGATTATAAAGCAATGACTGAAAGTGGTTTATCCGTTTCAGCTAGTGTGTCAGCAGGATTTGGCTTGTTTAAAGTAAAGGGTTCTACAAATACGGAATCGAATGAATCTAGTAATGAAGAATCATCTACTTCCAGTTTAGAAAAAGAAACGGTAATAATAGGAGGTACAACCATTTTTGATCCCAATGATCCGAATAATTTTGAAAAGTGGGCAGAAAGTATAACCGAGAATCCAATGCCTATAAAAGGAGAATATGAGCCGTTATCTAGGATATTACCTACACGTTTATCAAAGATATATGAAGAAGCGTTACGTTTTTATATTTCTGTAAATGTACCATCCAATTTTGGTCAGATAACAGATAATGAAATAAGACAATATAATATAAAAGAAGAGTTAATGAAAGCAACTATGGTACATTCTAGTGGGACTGGTTTAGTTGTAGTTGAATGTGAAGAGAAACAAAATTTCCTTTTAGGTTTTTCTTTATCTATACCTAATGATTTATCAAATTTAAAAGATTTTTATTTGAATTCATGTGATGAGGACTCAGATAAATGTTATTCGAAAATGAGCGATAATGTATACAGTTATATATTTGCCATGTGTAAAGAAGAAATGATACCATTTTTTGAACAGAAGGTAAAATCGGGTGTTGGTTTATTAACATTGGAATGTTCAGAAAAGAATCAGGTTATTTTATTTGGTTTTGGAATTAGTGTTTTAAATACAAATGATCCAATATCTATATCTTTATATCCTTGTAAATATGGTAAGGCATCTTGTTCTATGCAAGGTTCAACAGATCAGTCGGCTGTTGGTTTATGGATAGTATGTGCTCATGAAGAATCGTTAAATTCGAAATTTTCTGTATATATAAGAAAAATGTTTGAAGAAAATGTTTCTGGAAAAAAAAAGAAACATATGGATATTTGTCCAGAAAAGGTCTTATTTAATTTAATATTCGAGTTTACAAAGACGCCAATTAAAAAACGTAATGGGGGATGCTTTACAGTAAATGATAAATGCCCAAAGGATTTTCATGTATGTTCAGATAAGAAGGACAGAAAATCTTTTAATTATTACTCATTGTCGGTATATTAAATTTTTTTTTTTTTTTTTTTTTTTTTATAATAAACCATATGAATAAGTTATGAAGAATGTCATTTGATAAAAAATAAAAAATAAAAAATAAAAATAAAAAATAAAAATTCATTTGTTCACTATATTGGGGTAGGGTGCGTTTATATCTACAAATCGTTTAAGAAAAAGGTCATTTCTTATTATATAAATATATATATATATATATATTAATTTGTATAGATATTTTTCTTCTTCTTTTTTAAATGATATTATTTTTAGCCTTTTATTTTTAAATAAATTTATTATTATATATATGTTTATTTTAAAAAAAAGATTCCTATCATATTGTTATTTTAAAATATATACTTTATAATATATTTATAAAAAAAAAAAAAAAAAAATCTATATATGCCTAAACATTATTTAAACCTTAATATATAATATGAAACATGGCTATATATTGTATATATTTATATATTTTACATATAGATACGGAAAAAAAAAAAAAAAAAAAAAAAAAACATGTATACTATATATACATATATATATATATATATAAATATATGTCACATTTTTAAAAATATCTTATTTGATTTTTAATTTTATGACTTTATATATATATATATAAATTTTGCTCCTGCAAAATTAAGTCATATATATATAATTATTATCGTCAATGAGAAAATAATAGATAGAAATATTCCTCAGAAAAAAAAAAGGGGGATTTTTGTAGGAGATTTTGTTTGTAAAAATTATTTTAAAAAAAAAAAGTTCAGTAGAAATAAATGACAAATAAAAATAATATAATATATATTAATATATATATATATATATATGTTCAAGGATAATCTTAAAAAATATTTATGTAAATAATTTTCATATTATATAAATTTCCCAAAATTTCCTTTCCTTTATATAAATATTATATTAACAAATAGTTTGAATAAAGTTTGAATAATAATGTAAAGGTTTTAATATAGGGATTAAAATACACAATGAATAATATATCAGATAAGAACATATTGAAATATCAGGAGAAGTATGAAGAGAAAAAAAAAAAAACGGAGAAAGAAAAAGAAAAAGAAAAAGAGAAAGTAAAAGATAAAGAAAAAGAAAAGCATTACAGTAATTATATAAATAATATAAATGATGAACATGATATATATGAGGATAATTATTCAAGAGGAAAAACACAATCATATAGAAGTCACGAATATAAGTTAGAACATATAATGAAAAAAAAAGAAGAATATGATAATAATACATATTGGAAAAAAAAAAAATATAAGGAATATTCACAAGATAAAAAATATAACGAAGAATATTATAATAAGGATTCATCCTATAGTTATAAAAGAAAATATGTACAAAAAAGAAATGAACATAATATACCTGATAATTATGATAACTGTTCTGAGTTTTCTATGGAGAGAGTTAATTTAAATGACGACGAAGAAGATTATGATAAACATTATTATTTGGAAAGAGAAGATGGTTATAAGAATTCTAGAAAATATAAATTGAGTGAAAAGAAATATTCACCATATGATAATGAAAAGATGAGAAAATATTCCCATTACGATGATAAATCATTCAATATGCATATATATTATAAAAAAAAGTTTACGTATCACAATGATATGAATAATTCTGATTATATGAACAAAACATATGTAGAAAGTAAATATAGAAACGATTTTTCAGATAATTATAAGAAAAGGTATAATAATGATTTTGAAGATTATAAAAAAGACAGTTTTTATAGAAAAAGAAAAATTAGCCCAAGTAAAACAAACAGAGATGATAATAATATGGATAAGAATTATATTATGAGTAGGAAGGAATATATATCATATGAATCCTCAACAAAAAGAAGACGTTCAAATAATAATAGCGTGATATCACATTATGAATATGATAGACCGTTTGAGAAAAAGTCAACAAACACCATGGATAATGATAAAAATAATATAAGTTATAAAAAAGAAAATAAAAATGATAATATAAAAAGTGTATATAATGATGTGAGAGATAAAAATTTAGAGGTAGTATCCAACCAGAGTATAAAAGAGGAGTATAAAAATGAAGAAATATCTTCGTCACATGAAGCCGAAAAAAAAAATGAAAGGAAATATAATTATGAAAATGAACATAAAGATATATTAACAAGTGGCGATATAAAAAAACATTTATTCAAAGAAGAATTTAAAGAAAATTCATCTAAAAGAAAATCTTACAGTATAAATAAAATATCAAGGAAAAGTTCTTCTAAAATATATAATAGGGAGAACAAAGAATATGAACAAGATAAGGAAACATTTGATCATATAAATTATTATAGATATAAAAGTAATTACCATGATGAATATGATAAATTTGAAAAATATAATTATAGAGAAAAAGGAAAGGAGAGGAGAGATTATGAATTATATAATGAAAATTATAAATCATATAAATATAAAAAACAATATGATGATAAATATAATTATTATAAGGATGATTACAATTATAAAAATGTATATCATTATGAAAGTAGTGACCATGACGATAATAAAGATGAATATTACAGTTATCATTCTTCAGATCACGAATCTGAAGAAACAGAAAATAAAAAAGTCGAACATGTCCAAGTGAATAACAAAATTATTATAAACTTAGATGAAGATACAAATTATGAATATTGGCTAGATAGTAATACAAGTAGTGATGATGATTATGATAATAATAATAATAATAATCATCATCGTTCAAATGAGGAAAAGTATATTTGTTTAAAATTTCGAGATTCTAATGTTAGAAAATTTGTTTTAAATAACCAACTTGATAATAAAAAAGTAGAATATAATTCGACGACCAATATGGATAGTATAACTAAGAAAAATGAAAAACATATAAATGACCATAATAATGATAATAATATAATAGATGATAAATTGTTGTGCTTAATTAAAAAAAGACATGATAGTGCATATAATAAGGAAGATCAGGATGCGACAGAAAAAAATAAAGGAATAGATGACATAAATATATATAAATATATAAATAAAAATGAAAAAATGTATTTATCTAAAGAATTGGAAGAAAAAATATTATTAGATGAAGGTCATTCTGAAAAATATAAAAGGTTAAATGAAACCATCCAAACAAAGGACAATTATGAATATTTTGAAAACTTGTATCAAAATAAAATAAAAAATTCGGAAATAGATTTAAAAAAAAAAAAAAAATATCCTAGTAATAATTATATTACAAATAATAATATTTTTGTATATAATAAGGAATCAAAATATGAAAAAAAATATGATGAAAATAATTTAAAAAATGATATATTTGATATATATTTGAAGGATACAAAAAAGGAGACTTTTCAAGATGAATTAAAGGATGATAATATTATTCATTTATCTAATAATAACAAATGCACAGAAAATAAAAGTCTTAATAGCCCAAGTGGTGATGAGTTTGATGAATATATAAATAAGAAGCACAACAAAGGAAATACAGAAATTTATAATAAATATGATGAAATAGAAAAAAAAAGTATTATAAATGAAAAAACAAAAGAAATAAATGAAACATATATGCATTCATTAAATAATAATGATAATAAAATTAAACAAAATAGTGATAATGATGAAGTTGGTAATGTGGATTGTGTAAGTGACTTAAATGATTTTCCTGAATATATAAATAATATAATAAATAATATGAGTAGTACATATAAGGTGAATGAAAATATTGATTTATTAAATTTGAAAGAAAGGAAATCATTTCGTATACCTAAATTTTTTCATTTTATAGATAATATTACTAATACAAACAATTTCTTATATTACTTACAAAAAAGAAAAGAAGCCAGTCGTAAATGGAAAGTAATAGCAAGAAATATTCTTCATAAAGAAATGCAACTTTTATTAGAAACAATACATTATGATAAATATGAAAATAAAATAGACTTCATAATTAATTCGCTTAAATCTCTCTAATGTGTATATATGTATATATATATATATATATATATATATATGCATATGTATGTACATATATACATATATATATGTAATGTTTACATATCAAAATTGTAATATGTTCTCGTTTAAGATTTCTTATTTATTTTCATATTATTTGTGAATTTTTATTAAATGGATTGATCACCATTTAAAATAAAAAAATAAAAAAAAAAAAAAAACTTGTAATTTGTCGAATTTAAAAAAATATATATAAAATATAACACACAATAAATATATTAAACATATATATATATATATATATATATATATATATATATATATATATTATATATGTACGCTTTTTATTTCTTGTTTTATGTTAATCATTAAGATTTTCATATGAACATAATTTTTCAGTACAATAAAAAGGATCATGAGTTTATTTCTCTTCAAATATGTTAATCATACCATATTCATTGTATAAATAATTTTGAAGGTTATATAATATATATATTATATATATATATATATTTTATTTTTATTCTCATAATATATACAATTATTAAGTGTTATTTAGATAATACTTATAAAATATCATTTTCTTATATATATATATATATAAATATATGTATATATTTTTTTTCTTTTTTTAATTTTAATGCACTGAACAAATAAGAAACCTCTTTTTTTTTTTCTTTTTTTTTTTTTTTTTTTTTTTTTTTTTTTTTTTGTTTAAAGCACAATATTATTATGTTCTCATATATATATATATATATATTATTCATATTTTTTTTATAAGAATGAATTTACACATTTATTATATAGTAGTGTGTATGGCATATTTAAAAACAAAATTAATAATTTTTAAAATAATTAGTTAAATAATACAAAAATGTGAAATGTAATATAATATATGTATGTATCATATTGTATTTTATACCTTGCAATTTCTTTGTTTCTTTTTTTCTTTTTTTCTTTTTTTTCTTTTTTTTTCTTTTTTTTTCTTTTTTTCGTTTCATACATTTTTTTTTTTGTTTTTTTCAAAATAAATATATATGAACAAAGATATTTGAATGGTAATATATTAAAAAAATATAATTTCTACTTTTTTTAAAACTTGAATAGGCGTATGTTTATATGAAAATAAATGTATATGCATATGAATTTATATATATATATATATATATATGTGTATTTATTTATTTATATATTTGTACATATACATATTTATGATATATTTGTTATTTTTTTATATTTTTTTTTATATTATATATATATATTTCTTATCTAATGAAAACCTCAAATATCTTTTTACATTTTATATTTTCTTTATACTGAAATGAGGAAACATCATAATATATATAATTAGATATCATCGAATATGTGTATATATGTATGTATATGTATATGTATATGTATATATATATATATAAACGCATTATATTTTATTTTATATATTTGATAACTCCCAAAATTTTGATCATATGAATATATTCATGTATATTTATGTTTATATATTAATTGTTTGTATTTCATAATAAATATGTTATGTGTTTGTATTGTTAATTATGTATCATATATATTTTTTGAAAAAGTGTTATAATATATATAAATATAAATATAAATATATATATATATATATATATATATATATATATATATATATATATATATTTATTACAGTTTATACATTTTTGTAATAGTATATACATGTGTTTATTTCATATAATTCCTATTAAAAAAAGAAAAAAGAAAACGTAAGAAAATAAAAAATATAAAGAAAATAAAAAATATAAAAGAAAATAAAAAATATAAAAGAAAATAAAAAATATAAAAGAAAATAAGAAATATAACACAAAAGGTATCCTAATGATACAAATATAATATATACATATATTTAAAGACATAATAAAAAAGATAATAGCAGTTCTATATATAACTTTATTTGGGTTAGTTATATTAATAATATTTATTATTATTATTACTAGTCCTTATAAAAATATCATATATACATATATATAACATTTTTGAATACGCTTCTTTTGAATTCTTCTTTTCTTATTAATTTTTTAATTTTTTAATTTTTTTTATTTTTCATTTTTTTTTTTTTTTTTTTTTTTTTCATTTAACATTTTTATAAATATTCCACAACATTATATATATATATATATATATATATATTATATAATAATAACATTTATATTTAAGTGTAGATGCTGTAAGTTCCATATTCATACGGATGAGAAAAAAAATAAAATATACATATATATCATTTATATTATTAAGTAAGACATATATAAGTGTTAATTTTTTAAAACACCTAAATGTTTTTTTTATACATACATATATATATATATATATATATATATATATAATAAATTAATCTACTAATATTATTAGTTTTTAAGAATATGTAATTTGTTATGAATATATTTTTATACTATTTTATCTTTTTTTTCATAAATGTTATAAGC
>LT969558.1:899174-904174 GCA_900097035.1 Plasmodium blacklocki (nom. inval.)
ACTACTTGGAATATATACATATATATATATATATATATTTTTTTTTTAAGCCCCTTTTTGTACTTGACATGAGAATAATAAAGTGCCTGAATGATATATTCAGACCTGTATTACCAAACGTAAATATTAATAATATACGAAGGAATAAAAAAATAAACATTCTTTATTTTATTGATGTCAGCAAATTTCATGTTTTTGAACAGTTATTATTAGAAGAAAGTTTATTTAGGATCAGTAATAATACAACAGAAGGATTAAACAATATAGGTTTTGTAATTGTAAATAATACATGTGAAGAAATTAATAAATCAAAAACAAATGAATGTTCTTTTAATAATAAGAAATGTGTGATATTAGGTATTAGTAATAAAATAAAAGATCATATAAAAGATACTAATTATATTAAAGAAAATAAAATAAGCTTAATTAAAAGATTTACAGGTGGTGGTACTATATATATAAATAAAAATTCGTTATTAGTTTCTTTAATACTACCTCATAAATTTGAAAAAAATAAAAAAATTTATCCATCAAATATTACAGAATGGTCTTATAATTATTTTTATAATACAAATAAACAAATAAATGATAAAACATCAATAAACAATGAACAAAATTATTTAAACAAAAATCATATTCTTTTTAATCATTATTTTAATTATTATGAAAATGATTATGTTTATAAAGCTTATGATAAACATAATAAAAATTTTATTTTAAAAAAAGTGGGAGGTAATGCTCAATCGTTCTCAAGAAATTATTTTGTTCATCATACTTCATATATATGGACATGTGATTACAATGAAATGAATCATATATTATTAAATCCATCCAAACAGCCAATATATAGAAATAAAAGAAAACATCAACACTTTTTACAGTCAATCAAATTATGTCTACATAAAGATATATATACACCTAATATTTTCATTGAAAGATTAATTAAACATATAAAACATATTATTAACTATAAAAATATTACTGATCAATATGATTATTGGGTTTTTAACAAAATTAATTTAAAAAATATTAATGATCATATATCAAAAAATTCGGAACATTTTGATCATATATATGTCGCAGATATGAATTTGTTACAAAGTATTTTCAACTATTATAATAATAGTAGTCTTTTTAATAATATGAGATCTACTTATTTTTTAGATCTTGAGGGAAAAAAAGTTTCTGACAGATATTACGATATACCAACATTTTTTCTTTAATAATATATATATGTATATATGTATATATATATATATATATATATATATATATATATATATATATATATATATGTATGTATGTATTATAATTAAATAAATATGATATCATAAATATTACCTTTTAAATATTAATAAAAAAAAAAAAAAAAATTTTTTTTTTAGTCATTTTATTTATTATATTTTATTTTTTTTGTTTTTTTGAATATTGTCAATTTTTAAGTTTTAATTTTTTTATGGCTTCCATTTAATATTATTCAAATTTCCATGTAACTGTTTTTGTAAACTTAAAGGATTTGCCCATTCAGAATTTAAATACGAATCATCATCATCTTCCTCAAATTCTTTTTCTTCTTTTTGTTTTTTATAATAATAAGCTAACATGGCTTTATATGTTTCATGATCAATTCTGGCTTCCCTTACTGGTGCTCCAAATTTTTTGGGTTGAACTTTTACGATTAATTTTGTTTTTTCATTCATACCTATAATATTTTTTAGATATAAATTCTCATCCATTTCTTTTCCAGCCCACCATAAGGATATTTCAGTACTTAAAAATTGCTGAAATGTTTAAATATGATATATATATATATATGTAAGTGCATAATTAATATACCATGTACATGTTGATTATTTCTTTTTATTATTTATTATTTACGTCGTTGAAAGGATTATCCTTTTCTATTATTAATCTTGTAGGGTCGTATGCAGGTAATGAATCCATTGAAGGATAACAAGCATTTAGTGCTTGTATTATCAAGTTCAAATATTCATTTAATTTATTTATATTGACAGTCATATTTTTCTCTATCTAATAAACAATAAATAAATAAATATATATATATATATATATATATATATATTTTTATTTATTTATTTATATTTATTTTATTGTCTTTACCCTATGAATGGATAATTCATTCTTCACATGCTCAACAACCTCCATAAGCTTTTCTCCCTCTTCTTTTGCTGGTGGGATACCTGTTCTAAAATTATACTGATCCATATTTGTTGCATCTTTCGGATTGTATCCTTCTGTGTTCATTATTTTTAAATCCTTCAATAAGAATGTAAAGTAAATAAATATAAATAATAAATAATAAATAAATAAATAAATAAATAAATAAATAAATAAATATATATATATATATATATATATATATTCACGAATAAATGTTTGGATATGTATTCATAATTCAATTTGTACTTCTTCACATAAACCTCGTAAGTTCTTTGGTCTTATAGGACCATATTTAGCCAACTCTATTGAAGCATCACAAAGTTTCAAAATTTTACATTGAAAATTATGTACTTGAGTTAATTCTTTTTTTAAATCCTTCACTAAAATATTCACATTCGTTTCATATAAAAACTGATGATTGTCTTCAATGCCTTTTGCATGAATTAGTACCATTTCGAATCAAAAAAATAATATAAATAAAATAAAGTAATCAAATAAAAATTAAAATTAAAATAAAAATTAATATTAAAATAAAAATTAATATTAAAATAAAAATAAAAATACATATATTATATACACATATATATATATGTTATTAAAAAAACGTCATATAGTATTTATAATTTACTGGCACCTTTACTATATAAAGAAAAAATATATTTTATATTTTTCCTTACGAACTAATATATATGCGATAAAATTAATGAACATTTCCTTTTTTTACGTATTCCCTAAATGATTTATATTTTTCCACAAAATATTCGAACTTAATTATTTTCACTTAATTTTTTATTAAGAAATAAAATGAAACTTTTAATTTTCTTTATAATTTTAAAAAAGTATCTTAAAAAAAATAGAATTTTAAAATGAAATAAAAATAAAATAAAAATAAAAATACATATATATATATATATAACAAAAATGAAGAAAATGTAATGAAATATAAATGCATTTATTATATATACATTCATATACTTCAATTAAAAGATTGTTCTTTCATTTATTATGAATTGTTAAACTAATTTCTATATATATATATTATATATATGTAGATGCTTGAAAATGTTATGGAGAGATTTTTTCCTTTTTATCCACATTTTCCACCTCCACATCCTCCTTTAGCTGCATAAGACAATCCAGAAGAAATAGTAACATACAAATTCATGAACGACTCAGCATCTGTTGGATGAATACCAATGCAGTTATCAAAATCCTTTTTCTTAACTTTTAATCTTAAAGCTAAAGCCATCCCTTGTGTAACTTCTCCTGCATTAGGACCTACATAATGGAACCCAATAACTCGATTGTCTTCATTTTTTAGACAAACAAGTTTAGCTAAGCATGTACTAGAAACATCCAAGTCATATTCATCTTTTTGTGCTCTTATATGTTTTTGTCGATGAACAGCAGATATTTCTAAATTATTAAATTCTTGTAAAAATACTTCTACATTTGATTTACCATATAATTCATATGCCTTTTCTTCTGAATATCCACATGCACCATATTCAATAGGTGTATATATAGATGTAGGAATATATGAATAATCCATTACTTCATCTGAATTCTTGAATAATCGTCTAGCTAATATTTCTCCTGCTTTTATAGCTACGGGTGCTAATTCAGGGACATTTTCAGCTACGTCTCCTACAGCAAATATTGAAGGAATATTAGTACAACTTAAATTATCAGCTATGATTTTATTATTACTTTTATTTACATGCATATTTAATGATTCTAAATTTAAACCGTCAATGTCTCCTTTTCTTCCAATAGCATATAAAACAGTATCATATAATTCACTTGTTTTATCACTGAATTCAACTAATATTTTATCATCCATTTTTGTTAACTTTTTTGGTAAAATTCCATTCTTAAACATAACTCCTTGTTCTTCCATATAAAGTTTTACTTTAATGGCACATTGTTGATCAAAACCTCTTAAGACTATTGAACGCACAGCTACTGTTACGTCATATCCTAATGAATTAAGAAAACCCGAACATTCTAAGGCTACATATGATGCTCCCACTACTAATGTTTTTCCTGGATCTTTCTTTAATGAAAATATATCATCAGATGTAATACTTAATTCTTTAGCACCTTCAACATCATCTGGTATATGTGGTCTACATCCTGTTGCTATTAAAATATATTTTCCTGTAACAGATTCTTCTTTTGATAAATCCCCTTTTAAATAATAAGATACTGTATTTTTGTCTTTTAACTTTGCTAACCCATTAATATATTTAACTTTTGATGATCTTAAACCAGTCATATAACTAAAATTTAATGAACGTATATGAGATTGAACAGTTGTAACTAATTTCTTCCAATCATGTTTTAAATTGTCAAATTTCCATCCATATGCTTTCGAATCTAATTTAAATATACTTCCCATATGACCTGCATAGTGCATTAATTTTTTTGGTACACATCCTACATTCACACATGTTCCACCTATACCCCATTTTGTTCCTTGACTACTTGGCTTTACATAATCAAACAATAAAACTCGAGCACCATGTGCTGCAGCTTCTTTGGCTGAAGCCATTCCACCTGGACCTCCTCCTATTACAACATAATCATAATCATATGTATGTTCTTCGACCTTATTTTTGGTGAGTTCGTTTTTTTCGCTAGCTAGGTAGCCATTTTTTTCATTCGCATTAACATGTTCATAATTTTTTTTTTCGTTTTTATCCTTACACATGTTTTTAATGGAAAAGTTTAATTTGGAATATATGGAGGATAGTTTATTTTTATTTTGAAATGTGTTATCTATAAAATATTTATTATTTAAAATATTATAAGATGAG
>LT969558.1:906674-917892 GCA_900097035.1 Plasmodium blacklocki (nom. inval.)
TACATATTTATTTTTTCTACTTCTTTTTTCTTTTCCTCCCTCATTATATTATATATTCATATTAAAAAAAAGAAAAAAAAAGGAAAAAAATTATTTATAAAATAATCAACTAGGAATTCTTTTCTCTTCTTTTTTTTCTTTTTTTTTCTCATTATTTTCTCATTTTTTTTCTCATATTTTTGTCATTCTTTTTCTCATTTTTTTCTCATTCTTTTTCTCATTTTTTTCTCATATTTTTGTCATTCTTTTTCTCATTTTTTTTTTTTTCGTTCATGCTCTTTCGTATGGGTTGGTAACAATTTTTTTATAAGCTCCTCTTCCTCTATAAAATGGTCTGAAGCTTGGTTGTCTAAGTCTACAAAAACAAGATATATAAATAAATACATTTAAAAGAATTAACATAAATGTTTCAAAAATAAAAATATATGGTATAAATAAAAAAAGGAAAAGATAGATATATTTATATATTTATTCATATATTTTTTCATATATTTTTTCATTTATTTTTTCATTTATTTATTCATTTATTTATTTATTTATTTTTATTTTTTTGGTTTGTACCTTCCTCTAACACCTAATGCGCTCTTCATTCCTCTTCCCCTAAAAGGACTAATTTTGGGCCTGTTGAATCCTGGTATATTTCTTCTCTTGCTGCATACCTAAGAAAAAAAAAAGAAAAAAAAAGATTAAATGAATGAATTAATAAATATGGGTATGTACGTACATATATATATATATATATATATATAACATTTTTAACTTACCTTGATTTGTCTTTTTTTAAAAAATGATTCTGATAAAGATAAGGCTGTTCTAACAGATGATGCATCAGCAAATTCAATGTATGCATATCTACAAAAAAAAAAAAAAATTAAAAAAAAAATATATGTATACAAATATATTATATGTATATAAATATATCATAGGTATTGAAATATATATATGCTTATTATTAATATTACCCTTTCGAATGGCCTGTATTTTTATTTACTAATATTGTTACTCTATTTATTAAGCCACATTCTGAAAATAATGATTGAAGTTCTTCTGGTTGTGTTGAATAATCAACCTACAAAAGAAATAAAATATAAAATATAAAATATATATATATATATATATATGTTTGCATATTTATTTATTTATTTATTTTATTTTTTATTTTTTTTACATTTCCAACGAATATAGATCTATTATTTATTTCTTCTTGTTCCTGTTCATGCGAATCAACATTACCTCCTTGGTTCATTTGCATTTCTGCACCTTCATTCATCATCTTTAAAATTATAAAAGAAATATAATAGATATAAATTAATATATAAACAAATAAATGTAAACATACTAATAAATAAATATACCAACATATATATATATATATATATATATATATATTTATATTTATTATTATAATAATTTAAACTTGTTTATTTATTTACTTTTAATTTTTGTAGATCACTAAATTCCTTATCAATATTATTAATGTCATCAACTTGGACCTTAAAATTGGCTCCATCACCCTTCGCTTTTTCAGCGTTTATTTGATCAATATTGACTTGTTCCATTTTTTTTTTTTTTAAATTATATATATTATATTATTATTATTACATATATATTATATATTTCTTCTTTTTTATAACTTTATATAAAAATAAATGAAGAAATTAAAAAAAAAATAAAAATAAAATAAAATTTAATTATATCTATAGATCCTTTATTTATTTGTATATAATATACTATAAAAATATATTTTTAAAAAAGTAAAGAGTTATCTTTATATTATATATATATATATATATATAATATATATGAAGAGTAGTATTATACATAAAAAAAAAAAAAAAAAGAAAGAAAAAAAAAAAGGAATATACGAAAGAAAATAGAAATGAAAAAAGAAAAATGGAACTAAATATATTTAAATAAAAATATTATCATAAAATTGTTCCGTAAGATTAATTATATATTTTTTCTTCATTCTTTTTTATAAATATTTTTATATTAATTAATTAATATATATTATATATAATAATATATTTATATATATATATATATATATAATTATATCATAATATATATATAATATATATATGTAGTATGGTAAGATATATAATAATATTATAATATAACCTTCTTCTTTTGATTTTTTTTATTTTCTTTTGTTAAATCAAAAGGGGGGAATATAATACATTCCCATTCTTTATATATATATATATAAATATATTTATAATAAATATAATATTTAATAATGTATACAAATAAAAAAATATTATAAATGAATATATAATTACTTTTTCAAAAAATTATATTTATTTTTAATAATATATACATATTATATTTATTATATATATATATTATATATATATATTTCTATTAATATGTAAATTTTTTTTATTAATATATAATAAAAATATATTTATTTTATTTATTTATATATAAGTTTTTATATAAATAAGATATATTATATTATATTTATATATATAATATTAATAAATCTAAATATACATATATATATATATATATATATCTTTATAATGTATTTAATATATATATATTATATTATTTTATATGTTATATTATTTGTATTTAAAAATTTTGGTATGCAATATTATAAATAAAAAAGAAAAAAAAAAAATTTTATATATTATATTATATTATATTATATATATATAATATATATAAATGTATAGGTTTTTTTTTAAAAAAGGAAAGAAAGATTATAATATTATACATATAATAATATTTTTTCTTTTTGAATAAATTAATGTATTTATAATATTTAAATGAAAAAGTTAAAATGTTATTACTTATTTTTTATATTTTTTGAAGAATTCTTTTTTTAAAATAATTATCATATATATTAAATAAAAGACTAATTACAATATATAATATATATATTTATATATAATATGTTGTTTTTTTTGTTTTTTTAATATATTCATTATTTGTATATATATATAATATATATATATATATATATATATATATATATATATTTGTGAGGTAATATAAATTTTTCTTTATATTTCCTTTTAAATAATTAAAAAAAAAAAAAAAAAAAAAAAAAAAAGAGTTATGTTATTTTAACATAGAATTAATATATTATATATTGTACAAAATAATAAGTACTTTATACACTTATTATTTACAATAAATTTTTATAATATAAGGTCTCTTTATATATAAATATGTATATAATAATATATATATAAGTCTTATATATTTTATAAAATAATGTAATGTTTATAAGTATTAATATATTATATGCTATATATATTATGTTGATGTATATTAATTTCCCATACAAATTATGATTTAAAAGATTAAATAAATAAATAAATAAATAAATATATATATATATATATATATATATATATGTTTTTTTTTTTTTTTTTTTTTGTTTTTATTCTTTCTTTTTTTTTTGAATAAGTTAGCACTACACAATAAAATATATACATTTTTTTTCATTTTATAATTTATGATTATATGTTTGAAAATACTTTATTATAAAAGAATAATTATTGTAGAACATTTAATTGCATAAATATATGTAGATATGTATAAATATATTAATATCTAGCTATTTTTATTTTTATTATGAAAAAAAAAAAAAAAAAAAAATGACCTGACTTGTTCATTTAAAAAAAAATGAATAAAATATAGGCATATGTGTTTATTCGTAATTGCAAAAAAAAATAAGATGAAAGGAAGAATAAATAAATAAATAAATACATACGTGCATACATACATATATATGTATATATTATCATTATTTGTTATCTTATAAATGTGTGTATGGTATTATTATATCCTTTTAGAATAAATGAACTATAAAATCAAGATATATAATATATATACATACTGTTGTTTATTAAAAAAAATGGATTGCTGAAATAATTATGAAAGTGATATATTTTAAAAAGTTTTATATTATATGAACCTTTATATATATATATATATATATATATTATAACGAAATAATAACCTGTATATGATTATATGATAATTATAATGTATATATGTACATGATAATTTTATTACAATAAATATACATATTTACACAATTTATAATTTACATTTATATTCGTGTTTATATTTTTTATTATAATTCAAATTATAATATTTCAACATGATAAAACATTAAAATGAAAAATATTCCAACTATATATATATATATATATATATATTTGTTATCTTTTTAATAGTATTTAAATAGGTAACATTCACACTAATTATATAATAAATATTATATATACATATATGTAAGTTTTCAATGTGTACATTTTATTATATTATACATGTTTAATTTATATTATTTTCGAATCATGCACAAAATAAAAAAAAAAAAATATATATATATATAAATAAATATATATATATATATATATATATATATATATATTTATTTATTTATTAATTTATAAATATTTATTTATTTTTATTTGTATAGACATTATTTATATATATGTATATTTTTTTTTATATGAGGTTCCTTTTTTTTTTTAATTTTCCAAGTACAATTACTTTTTTAGCTTTTTAGTTTACATCGTTGAAAAATAAGGTGTCTATATAGAGAAGGCGTAATTTCACAATTACCAATAACAAAATCTTTAAACCACATAAAGTTCTCAATAAAAAAAAAAAAAAAAAAAAAATATATATATATATATAAATTTATTTATTTAAAATAATAAAACTATCATTACTTTCCATTCTTTGGATTTAATGTGAAAAATGTATTTTTTTTTCTTTTTAATTTTTATTATTTAATATATATAAATTTATATGAAATTATGTATATATAATTTTATTTTTGCAAATTTTTTTTTTTTTTCCATTATTGATATTATACAATATATATATACACATATATGAATAAATAAATAAATATATATATATATATAATAATTTATATTTTTATCATTTAATTTATATATATATATAAAATAATTTATATTTTTATCATTTCATTTATATATATATATAAAATAATTTATATTTTTATCATTTCATTTATATATATATATATATATATATATGTTCCTCTTATATTAATTTTTTTAGTTTTTTTTTTTTTTTTCTTCTTCAGTTTACAACTGCTCCCATATATTATACCTTCTTTTAATTTTTATAGAATTAAAAAAAAAGAAAAAAAAAAAAACTTATATATAAAAGTTTTTCTTTTTTTCTTTTTTTCTTTTTTTTTTTATCTTTGTTTTTTTTATTTTTGTTTTTTTTTTTTGCCATTTATATTCTTAATATTGTAGAAAAAAAAAAAAATAAAATAATTTTCCTTTTTTTTGTACATTGTGTAGATTTATTATTTTTTCCCTTCAATTCCCAAAAAAAAATTAGAAAAATAAAATGAAGGGAAAAAAATATGTAATATATATATTTTCCATAATATAAATTTTATATAATTATATTTATAACACGTTTTCATCTTTGAATTTCTTATGTGTTTATATAAATGAATAAAAATATATATATATATATATTTATATATATATTTAAGGAAAAAATTATTACGTGAAATTATTTCCGTGTACACATAAATATATGTTTTATTTTTTCCCTATATGTAGTAATTAAATTTCTATATATATATATATATATATGTTTATATCTTTTTTCTTTTCTTTTCTTTTTATTTCTTTTTCTTTTTTTTTTTTTTTTTTTTTTTTCTTTCTTTTAATTCATTTTATATTTTTCCATTTTATATTTGGATTCTTTGCTTTTATTTATTCATTTTTTTTTTTTTTTTTTTTTTTTGTTAATTTTTTTATCATTTGCTCAATGAGCCATAGTTATTCACCTATAAATAATTAATAAGAAAATTATTGATCTGTATTTTATGGTTTGTTTGCACATTTTGAGTAATTTTTACATATATTATATATATTACATATATTATATATATTACATATATTATATATATTACATATATTATATATATTACATATATTATATATATATATATATATATATATATATATATATATTTATTTATTTATTTATTTACTTTCGCTTATTTTACCTTTTTTAATGTTTCTTTAAATGAAGCTTCCGTTGCACTTTGTAAAAGATTCCGATTATTCATCCTCATATAATATACGATGAAAACCCCAGAGTTTAGTTTAGATTCTTTAAAAAATAACAGGAAGAAAAAGAGCAAAAAGTTGAACTATGAAAATTGGAGTGCACATTATTTTTTGAAATTGCCTATATTTGTAATATTGATGATTGTATTTTCTTTAAATGCATTTATATATTTATTGATTCGTTTTTTTATATATTTTTTTGAAAATACATCATTTTGGATAATAACAAAATATAAAGATTTCAATTTTTTCGTTCGAAAAAAGAAAAATGTAGAGACATCATTATCGAAGAAGAATAAGAATAAGAATAAGAGTGAGGATGAACCCATACTTTATAAAAATGAAAATGATGATAGTATTTTTCAAATAGAGCGTTTAATGAATACATGTAATAATTATGATGATTATATAAAATATGCATACAGTATGGATGTGTTAACTGGAAAAACAGTTCATATAAATGAAAATGACGATTACATTAATATTTATGATGTACATTTATTAAAAAAAACATCAGAAAGTATACAAACGAATTTATTAAATAAAGATGTTTTATTACTTTTAGAAGATATAAAAATAGCTACTTCACCAAGAATAAAAGGAATATTTCAAGAAAAATATTATTGTAAAACTTATTCAATACCTCATTTAATTGTAACTGAATTTATTAATAATGTAATGAATGGATTAAATTTTTTAGAAAATTATATAGAACAACAAAAGCAAATAAATATCAATTATAAGTTCTCAGATGAATATTTAGTTATCAAAAAATATTTTAAAGATATATTTAGACAATGGGGAAATACTGCATTATTTTTAAGTGGTGGAGCAATTTTAGGTCTACATCATTTTGGAGTCTTAGAAGTGTTTTTAAAATCTTCAATAAATGCTGATTATTTTAATGACTACGCTAAGAAACTTACAACAGAGCAAAGGAAGGAAGAAAAGTTACATAGATACAGCAGTCACAGAAATGATATTAGTAATGATAATAATAAGAAGGATATACATAAGGATAGTCAAGATAAAAAAAAAAGAAATATTATTTCAAAGAGTAACAGTAATAATGAAAAAAAAATTTCATCAGGAGATTCGGATAAAAAAAACCAAAAAAAAAAAAAATATATTAATAATATGAAACAGGATATAAAGGAAAATATACAAAATAATCAAAAAGAATATTATTATTATAATAATAATTGTGATGATCATAATGATTTTCATTATGATAATTCCTCGTCTTCTAATACTAGTGTCTATCACTCTTCTATATGTGAAGATTATAACCTTTTTTGTACAGATCCAATGATAAAATTGAAAGAACATAATATCGAGGATAAAAAAAAATCAATAATGAAATTTAATACATTGTGTAATAATATTACGAATCATAATGCAAGTAGTAATATAAATAATAACGGGGTTCTCATTAAACAAGCTGGAAACCTTAATTTTAATAAGAAAGATATAAATATAAATCCTAATGATTTAAAAGAAAAAAACAAAAAAAAAAAAAATATATTATTTAATAGTCTAAATACATTTTATAAATATTCTGAACAACCTAATAATAAGAATGGGTATTTCCCTCTTACCAAAAATAATGAAAATGATTTTGTTGAAAATTTTGAAGATAATATTTTACCACAAATAATTTGTGGGACATCTGCTGGTAGTATTGTTGCAGCTTGGATTTGTACCAGAACAAATAATGAATTGTTAGATGAATTTAATATTAATTTTATTTATAATATAGTTTCTTGCTTTTCTTCAGAAAATTGGTTTTATTCATTTTTTAATATTTATAAAAAAGGGAATTTTTATGATATCGATAAAATTGTTAAACTTATTTATAATTTATATGGTGATATGACATTTCTTGAAGCTTTTATAAAAACAAATTTAGTTTTAAATATTACAGTTACTAGAGCGGAATGTGAAAATAATAATTTTAGTTGTGATGAAGATGGACATATAGTACTAAATTATATGAACTCTCCAAATGTTTTAATTTATACGGCAGTTTTGGCTAGCTGCTCTTTTCCATATTTATTACAACCTTTCAAATTGTTAGAAAAAAAATATAACAAAGAAAATGTTTATAGATTTATGTCTATAAAAGAAGTAAATAATAGCAAACTTATTTTGAATAGTAATACTTTATGTAAAAATAGAATTCTCTTAAAAGAAGATTCAGATGGATTAGCTCTATCAAGGAGTCTAGAAAGTTCAGATATCAAAAGTGAAAAAACTTGTAATAATCATGACACATGGAAAAATAATTATAGTAATAGTAATCATTATTATAATAGTAATATCAATTTAGATGATGAAGAGAAAAATTTAAATGAACCACAACAATCCATTTCTAATAATGTACATAATAATTATGAAAATAAAAATTCTTCATGTGCAACCATCGATACTTGTATGAAGGAAGAATATATTTTAAGTAAAACCATTTTGGAAAGTGAATTCATTAATAAACCAATTAATAATAAAATAAATAAAGATTATATGATTAATAATGAAGAAGTCGAATTTGTAGGAAAAAAAAATGATCATATATTGTCAAAAAATAATATAAAAAATAATGATAATGAAAGGATAGCTAGCTTTATTGTATCAAATAATGATCTGAACAGTTCAGGAGAAAAGTCCAAAAAAAAAAAAAATAATAATAATGTTCATAATAATAATGATAATATGGATTTTACAGATAATTTGTTGGTCCATAAGGGAGATAAGAATGATTTGCTTGTTCTGAGAGAAGAAAAGAAGAAAAAGGACAACATTAATAATAATGACATAAATGATTATAACAAATGTGATGATAATTGTGATATGAATGATGATGATGAATTAGAAGAAGAAGAAGAAGATATATGTATAAATCGAGTATTAAGAAATGAAATTGATGAAGGGTATATTTTGGATAAAGAAAAAATAAAGAAGAAAAAAAAATATAATAAAGATACACCAAGTATAGAAAAAAAGGAAACGGTATTAACAGATAATTGGGAGAATGAAAATATGTTAATTGAAAAAACGTATGAAAATTGTAATATAAGTAATAAATATATTGATATTAATGAATATAGGAATATCAATTTATTGAATGAAGAGTATACTATAATAAATAGTGTGCAATTTAAAAATATGTATTTTCATGATGGTTCATTAAAAAGTGATATACCTGCACACAATTTAAATCAAATATTATCAGTAAAATATAAAATTGTATCACAAGTTAATCCACACGTTTTTCCATTTACTGGAGTTCGTGTGCATGGTGAAGCTGGTAAGCCAGTTAAATGGAGAGGAAGTTCGGGAAATTGGAGAGCAGGCTTTTTAATGTCATCTATGGAAATATTATTTAAAGAAAATATGAGATATATATTAAGACTAATGGCTTTACTTGATTTATCACCAACCATAAGAGGGTTGAATGCTGGATCGATAGCAATGCAGGTAAATATAAAAGATGATGTATAAAAAATTGAATTGCAAAATTTTTTATACAGAAATGTGAACTTTTTTTTTCTTGTATTTTTGTAAATAATTAAAAATATGTTTGGTATATGTTTGGTATATGTTTGGTATATGTTTGGTATATGTTTGGTATATGTTTGGTATATGTTTGGTATATGTTTGGTATATGTTTGGTATATGTTTGGTATATGTTTGGTATATGTTTGGTATATGTTTGGTATATGTTTGGTATATGTTTGGTATATGTTTGTGTACATACAAATATAAACATATAAATAAATAAATATATATATATATATGTTACTTTTTTATAGAATTATAATGGAGATATAACATTACATCCCAAGAGACTTTATTTAAAACATTTTAAGTTAATTAGTGTTTCGAATTATGACGATGTTGAATGGTATATACAACAAGGAAGACAAATGACATTTCAAAAGTTGCCCTTAATTTTGAACAGAATGAAAATTGAAAAGAAATTAATAAAAATGAAAAAATGTTTTTTTTAAAAGCATGATAATATGTATAAACACTGATTATTCAAATTGATATACATATAAATATTATATATATATATTTTTATATGTATATATTGTACAATTAAAAATGTGTATTTTTTTCATTATAATATATGTGTATTTTTTTTTTGAATATTTCCTTCTCTTTTTTTTTTTTTTTTTTTTTTTTTTTTTTTTTTTTTTTTTTTTGTTTATTCGTATGTATATTTTACATATATATATATATATATATATTTATATATATGTACACCCTTTTCCAATCATTTATATTTTTTTATGTATTTATTTGAATTTCTTATTTTTATCATTTAATTAAAAAAAAAAGGGGAACCCTTAAATGCTGTTATATAATGTAGATTTTTATCATTTCATTTATTTTTTTATTCTTTTTTTTTAGTTCATGGTGCTAAATGTTTTAATAATATTTTATAATGCCTAATTTTATAATTCTATTATATTATTATTTGTTTATTTTGAATCTTTACTAGAATATATTTCTTTTTATTTCTATCCTTGTATATATTGTTTTATATATTTTTGTTACACTATATTTCATTTTTATATTATAAAATGATTATTTTTTATTATATGTCGGTTTAAAAAAAAATTCAACTTTTTTCCTAATCCTTTTTTTTTTTTTTTTTTTTTTTTTTTTTTTTTTTACCATAAAATTTGGACCCAAAAAATAATTATGGAAAAAAGAGAAAAAATTAAACTATCATAAATTAAAAATAATGATATAATATATACAGAATATATTTGTCTATAATTTTTTAAGGATCATATAATGAACACTTCATTTGAGGAAGTAAAACGAATAATTTAGACATATATATATATATATATATATATATGAAAAGATAATATGCTTAAAAAATATAATTCCGTGATATATTACAAAATAATATTCAAAAATATATATAACAAATTTGTTTCATATAAGTTTATAACAAAAAAAAGAAAAAAAAAATAGAATTATTTAAAAATTAAAAAACATGATTGTTTTATTATTTTTAAAATATAGATAAGGAAACAAAAATAAATGTCACAAGACATTTTTTAATAAGGCACATAAATATAAATATAAATATATATATATATATATATATA